>APFE030827281.1:34930-47280 GCA_000404065.3 Pinus taeda | reverse complement strand
TATTAGATATACTTGGATATTGCTACAGCTTTTGAATGAGCATCCACACTTTTTAATGATTCTTCAATTTATCCCTTGCTTCAGTTATCCAATCTAGTTGGATAATAGAACCGGCACAAAGAAATCCTTCCACATCCTCATTATTTCTTAAGAGTGCACATGCAACAAAATCTTGCTTCCCTTACTTGTAGATGATTTCAAAATCATAACCCAACATCTTTGTGACCCATTTCTTCTGCTCTTATGAAGATATTATTTGTTAGAAAATGTATTTAAGACTATCATGATATATTTTTACCTTGAAGTGTCTTCGCATTAGGTAAGGTCACCATTGCTTTAGTGCATGTAGTATTTCCAACATTTCCTTCTCATAAATAGGTTTGTGCAAATAATTTCCTTTGATTGAAGGAATTTGAAAAGAAACGAGTCTCCCTTCTTGCATTAAAACATCACCATTTCCATTTTCTAAGGCATCACATTCAACAATAAATGTTTTTGTGAATTTTGGCATATCTAAGGCTGGTGCTTGGCACATTGCCTCTTCAATATGTTCAAAGGCCTTATTTGTTTCTGGATTCCAAGAAAATTCATGTTTATTTAATAATGATGTTAGAGGTCTCGTTATTTTCCCCTAATTCGTGATAAAATTGCGATAATACCCTATCAACCCGAGAAATCCTCGAAGAAGCATTATGGCTGTAATTTTGTTAGGGTCTACCTTAACACCCTCATGAGATACAATATGACCCAAATATTCCACCTCTTGTACTCCAAAGAAACATTTGGAGGTTTTTGCATATAATTGTTTTTCTCAATGGTTTGAGCACCCTGCAACATGCTGAACATGATCCTTCCAAGACTTGTTGTAGATTAGTATATCATCAAAAAATACTAACACAAATTTTATAAGGAAGAGTTTGGAAATGGAATTCATCAAACCTTAAAATATTGAAGGCGCATTAGTAAGGCCAAAATGTATGACCAAAAATTTGTAATGACCCTCATGACTATTGAATGTTGTTTTCAGAATGTCTTCATTCTTCATTCTAATTTGATGATATCTTGGACAAAGATCCAACATGGTGAAGTAAATTTCTCCATGTAATTCATCCAAAAATTCATCAATAACAAGAATAAGAAATTTATCTTTAATAGTGAGCTTTTTGAGCTCCCTATAATTTTCACACATGCGCCATGATCCATCCTTCTTGTGCACCAATACTATTGGAGCATAGAAATAACTTTGACTAGGTTGAATTGTACTAGCCTCTAGCATTTATGCAACCATACATTCAATTTCACTCTTTTGGGCATACAGATATATGTATGGCTTGGTGTTTGGAGGAACACTTGCTAGAATCAATTGAATCACATGATCTTGATCATGAATAGGAGGGAGGCCTTTCAGAGTCTCAAACTCCTTGGAATGATTACCCAAGACTTTTTGGGGATCTATAGAAATAGATGATTTTGATGTTTGAACCCCTAGTGAGCATAATTATGAAATTACACCCCGTTGTTATTTACTTAAAAGCTTTCTCATGCCACTAGAGCTAATTATCTTTCTTGATTTCCCTGCGATAACCCTTAATTCAAATTCCTTCCCAAAAAAATTCAAGAAAAGTTCTTGAAAATTGAAATATTTCGTCCCTAAAGATTGTAAGCATTAGACTCCTAGTACAACATCAACACCACCCATGGGAATGGAAAGCATTAGACTATTCAAGACATATTCCCCCATGGTTAGATTGATATTATGGCACTTTCCAGAGAAATTTATTGTTCCTCCATTTGCAACCATCACCTGACACTCTGATGCTAGATATAGGAAGCAATTCAATTCCTTAGATATCCTACAATGAATAAAATTATGGGTACTACCTGAATCAATCAACAATATTAACATTTTCTTTTTGAGATGTCCTTCTATATTGAGAGTTTTAGGAGAGGTAATTCCTTCCAATGCATTACAAGATATGGTTGGATTCATTTCTTCTTTCTCTGGGGTTGGTTCCTGGTGTATATCCTCCCCTTTTGATGTTTCTTGTTCCTTTTCTTCCTCCTCTTCACAATCAATGTAGAATAATTTCTTCTCCGCACACTTATGACCTTTAGTGTATTTTCTATCACAACTATAACAAACACCTTTTTCTCTTTTCTCCTCCAATTTTTGTGGTGTCAACCATGTAGGTTGTGGAAGACTACGTGCAACAACACTTCCATCTTTATAGTTGTGAGTGGTAGACTTCCTTGTTTCCATAATTTTGCTTTCAACGTTTCTTTCCACCCTGAATATGCCTTCTCCAATGAATCAAATTCCCAAGGGTGAACCTCATGTTGGATGCTATCTTTTAAAATCTCTATGAAGACATTAATCATATGCCCCTCTCGAATATCAGTTGTAACCCTAATATTAAATTTTTGGAAGTCCTGAATATGATTTTCCATTGAAACCTTTTGTTTGAGATTTATCAATTGGCTAAAGAAGGTGTTGCTCTTTGTATATTCATAATGTGCTATCATTTCCTCCGTAAATATTGACCAATTGAAAAGTGGTTTATGATAACAAATCCATCTATACCGTACAAACTTATTGGGTTCTAAATATAAATATGAAATGTGTACCTTTTGTGAGGATTGCACATCATGTAGATCAAAATATTGCTCCATATGTAGTATCCATGTTACTAGATCCTTTCCATCAAACTTCCTCATCACTATTTTTGAAATGTGGTGGTTCTTAAACCCCACATTGGAGTCTTTAAAATCAAAATTGATAGTTTTTTTTGTCTTCATCATGATTTTCATGGATTTCCTTGTCACAATTGGCATGCTTTTCTTCTATCAACTTTGCCAAACCTTCTTTCAACTCCCCTATCCTGACATTTATCATTGCTTTCATGTCTTATTTTAATCATTCAAAAATGCCATAACCCTTTTTATTCCTTCTATCTTAGCTTCCATTCCATTCTTCAAATCATCCATCTTAGCTTCTGTTACTTTTTTTGAGAGTGAAATTTTTCGCAGTTGGCCGCGTAATTGTGATATATCATGTTGCATTTCTTCCTCTTCTTCATGCATCATAGTAGATATTTTGGGTTGCTTACTAGGTGTTTCTATTATCTTTTTTTGCTCATAAATTAATGGTATTTATGCTTCCTTATTCCATTTGAATCACATCAAACTAATTTTTCAAACAAAACCTAAGCAAATTTTCAAAAATACACGCCTTTTTCTTATCTTGTAGGAGCTCGATATTGAATTTGTTTCAAATCTCCACGATTTTCAATTTCATCCTATTGTAGCTCCCTGAGTCCTCTTTGTAATGCCACAAGTCTGATTGATATTGGATTCTATAATAAATAGTTATTCCCAATATCCCATAATGACCTCATTATATATGGGTTCAGTAGAGAAAACTTGTACGAAGTGCCTTGCGTCAATGTTTCGACCTTCAGCCCTGAAAATGGTACTCAACAAACTACAATCCATCTTATTTATTTCAATTTTTACAAAATTTGAATCCAATGCTAAGAGAGAAAGTTATGATGATTTCCCAAGGTCGCCTGTTTGAGATGGAACTTAGGAGTGTGAAAAAACCTTAACTTCGTTAGATTATATCTCTTAAATGTAGTGAAGTTTTGACGGTGCTGGACCTCCAAACATGTCAGGGGATCTCCTTGATAGGAAGTCCCAATTAGGCCTTAGACTATTTGGTGTAGGAGTGCCAGCAGTGGTTCGTACAATAATGCCTTGACTGCGGTTTTGTATAGAGGCATGTAAGATGTCCCTATTGGTAGCAAGGGTGTGACATATGTAGTAAGTCAAGCAAGGTGAATGAGCATTGTTCACACACGGAGGGTGAGGTGAGTGCATCCCTTGGAAACCTATGAAAGTGCATAGTTAAGAAGAGAACTATTAAAATTGGCAACTAGCGCCAAACTCCATGTGGGTCATCTTATTCATGACTGATAATATTTTTATTAGATTCCTCTCGTCGAGAGGTGTAGGATTGATCTAAATATCATCCTATTCCAATAAGTATTTATGGAGATATGAATTTATTTTGATTATGGAATAAATATTAAGCCAAATAGCAACTCATGTAGGCTCAGAAGCCCACCAGTTCCATCTCTTCAATCATCAACATTTGTATATAAATACAGGAGGTATTTTCCTCATTTGGACACACTCTCTCATCACATCTCTCTCTCTCTCTCTCTCTCTCTCTCTCTCTCTCTCCTGCGCAGAAAAGAGGTTCTCCTACTGCGCAGAAAGGGACTCTTCTCTGACACGGGTGTAAGGCAGGACGCAGATTTAGGGTTGCAACTATAGATCAGAAGTTTGAGCAGCATTGACCATCTTTATCTCTCTCAAAATTTCATTGTAGGTGGAACTCACTCTCCTCAGAAGGCCACATTTTTTGGTGAAGGAGTCAAGCCGATCTGATGGCTAGTTTGCCAGATATTGTCTGCCCTAGTTGAGGGCTGATCTAGGGTTCGTTGTTGTTGATGTAAATCATATTTATGTACTATTTCTCTCTGCTGAATTATTGAAGATAAAAGAAGATTTGATCAAAGGGTTCCCCCATATTGGGGTTTGTCCCTAGCTAGCTACCACATCTTGTGTCTCTTGTCTTGGCTTGTTTTCTATCGATCGTTTAATGTTCTATCTGCACTTTACTTAATGTACATGTGATTGATAATCTGTAGATAATAATAATAAAAATAAGTAAACTGCTCTAAGAATAAAACATACCATAAATTAACATGATATCAGAGCTAAGGTGAAAACAAAGCTCAAGCAACAGCAAGAGCAATCATCGAAGAGAATATTGGCAAGGCTATCTTAAAACAACTATGGGGTCCTCAACACTCTTCCCTACCAAAGACAAGCTCTGTGAGAAGTATGACTATAACAGATGGAAGATGTCTCTTGATCTAACCTTAGAATATCAAGGAGTGTTGGACCATGTGAGAGGTAATATTGTTGAGCCTCCATCAAATGCACCCATTGCTGCTAGGAACAAATGGAAAACCAGTGAAGTCAAAACAAAGAACATCATTCGGGAGTCTATCAACAAGTGCTTGGTGGCCTACATCTCTGACCTGAACACCTCCAAGGAAATCTGCAATAGACTGGTGAGTTTATTTAAAGTTAATGATGCAAATCAAGTTTTGTTTATTAGAAATAAGCTGAAGGAAACTAAGAAGGGAAAAGATGAGAGTATGCAAGCATACTTCTTGAGAATCACTGAGATCAAGAATGATCTCCTTTCTATTGGGGAGATTATTATCGATAGGGAAATGGCACTCATGACTCTTGGAGGATTACCATCCGAATGGTACATGTTCAAGACTACTCTTCTCAACAATAACATAATTCCTAGTTTCAAATAATTAATGGCAAGATGCATTCAATAAGAAACAAGGATAGAAGAGCAAGAAATGCCCATGCCCAAAGGTCCTCTTGCTGCCTCTTCTTCTCATGCTAAGAAAATAAATAATTCCAGGACTAAATCAAAAGGAAAGGTTGGACCTAAGGGTGGAAGAAAATGATGATGTTACATTTGCGATAAAGCAGGTCACTATGCAAGGGAGTGCCCTAATAGAAGGGACTCACATCGGAACGATGATCAAAATCCCTCTCATGGAAATCAATTGGCACACTCACTGAGGTGAAGAAAAGAAGCAAGTCCAACTAGCTCAACATGTATTTTGACAAGTTGATGTGCATGGCCACCTGCACATTCTTGGAGATAAACACAGACACTATGCATCAACATGTTGCTAGTCCAGTCACACCTAGGATGACCATGTGCATGCTATCAGACAAGTTGGATGGAGGAGCCATATTAGTGTACCCCAATGCAACAGAGGCAAGACTTCACTTCTACAAGATGTCACCATTTAATGAATGGACACCATCAAAGAGAATCAAGCTTGGAATCAGTTCACCGCCATTGACCATCACAAGGATGTCAAAGAGTTGGTCTCACCACCGCGGTCCGAGTGTTAGTGATGTCTTGCATGGCTTGCTCAAGCCATTTTGTCTCACATGGATACATGTGTAGATTGTATGTAACATCTTGTCAAGTTAAAGTTCAAGTGTCGATAGTTGGATGCAATAGTAATAGAGTAGATGAAGAGTCATGAGGGTAGATGAACTGTCACAAAGGGGAATGTCAAGTGCCACCCCACCCTTTTCTATAAATAGTCCCTCATAACTCATTGTATATGATTTTGGTTAGTGAAGCTTTCGATAATACTATCTTAGAGAGATCTTGGACAGTATTGTAATGAGCCTTGGCTTCTCCACTGTGCAGAGCTAGTATATCTATTTGAAGGAGCAGGCGACAATGACTCCAACATTTCTCTTTTGAAAATAGTGGTTGAACATGGATGTATTGTATGACTGGAACTTACATTTCTTAATATAACAGAGCCAACACGTTTCATGATTATGTCGTATTGTATTTCATCTATCTTGTTTACTCTAAATGATATATGTATATGTTTTCTTACGCATGCATGTGTAGCTATTTCTGTATATGTATGTATGAATCTTTCTGAAATGTGTTGTTTGTTTAACCATCACTTTGGACTTCTGGATTACTTCCCTTCCATGTTGTGATACATCTTTTTTAGTGTGTTCTTCTTAAGTTATGGTATGTTCTATGCTTAGAACAATTTACTTCTTTATTATTATTATTATCCTGAGATTAGCAATCACATGTACATTAAGTAAAGTGTAGATAGAACATTAAACAATTGACAAAAAATAAGCCAAGACAAGAGACACAAGATGTGGTGACTAGCCAGGGACAAACCATAATATCGGGAAACACTTTGATCAAATCTTCTTTTATCTTCAATAATTCAGCTGAGAGAAATAGTACATAAATCTAATTTACATCAGTAGTAGCAAACCCTAGATCCGCCCTCAACTAGGGCAGACAATATCTTGCAAACCAACTGCCAGATCGGCTTGATTCCTTCACCAAAAAATGTGGCCTTTTGAGGAGAGTTAGTTCCACCTACAATGTAGTTCTGAGAGAGAGAAAGATGATCAACACTGGTCAAACTTCTGATCTACAGTTTCAACCCTAAATCTGCATCCTTCCTTCCACATGTGTGAGAGAAGAGTCCCTTTCTGTGTAGTAGGAGAAGAGCCTCTTGTTTGCGCTGGAGAGAGAGAGAGATGTGATGAAAGAGTGTGTCCAAATGAGGAAGACACCTCCTATATTTATATACAAATGTTGATGATTGAATAGATGCAACTATTGGGCTTCTGAGCCTACATGAGTTATTGGTTGACTTCATAATTATTCCATAATAAAAATAAATTAATATCTCCATAAATACTTATCGAAATCAGATGACCTTTAGATCAATCCTACACCTCTCGACGAGAGGAATCTAATAAAAATATTATCAGCCATGAATAAGATGACCCAGATGGAGTTTGGCCTTAGTTGCCAATTTTAACACTCCCTCTCAACTAGGGAGAACTCCATCTGCAATTCATCTCTCGGTCGTTACTATTCATCCATCAAATACACTACCCTATACATCTTGGCCCCTGCTCTGCTCTACTCTATTCTACCTTCTCTACTCTATTTTGTTCTGTTATGATCTACTCTACTCTACTCTACTTTGCTCTACTCTAATTTGTTCGAATTATGAAGAAGAAGAAATGATCGAGGATGTATCATACCATCCTCCATTGACTCAAAGTCATTCTCAGAGTGTGTAGCATTGGTCCCAGAGTAGTCCTCAACTGACTTAAACTCGGTTTCATAGTGGGTACAACTCCTACCACTGGTCCCAGACCAGTATCATTGATCCCAGATCAATTAATGTCATCCTAGAAAAGGGAGTACAATAGATACAACGATCCTTCCATTGGTACTACTATGGTTCCAATCCTCATTTACCTACTAATTGATTAGATGAGAGGTACTTCACATGAATCCCAGACTGCATGGGTAGGATGCTTCGACAGGAGAACTAATCATCCTATCCACAGGAGAGTGAATCATCCTGTCCCACAAGAGAGTGAATAATCTTGTTCCAGAAGAGAGAAAATCATCTTGTCCAAAAGTGAGCGAATCATCTGTCCAGTGGATGCCACAGAGAACTAATCATCCTGCCCCACAGGAGAGCGAATCATCCTATTCCACAATCACCATGGAGAACACATTATCTAGGCCTCATAGGAGAACTAATCATCCTACTACACAATTGTCATGGAGGACACATCATCTAGACCTCATAGGAGAACTAATCATCCTGCTACATAGTCACCATGGGGTGCCACAGGGAAAGTTTGATCCTTTTACCCTGTACAAGGTACACCACCAGGGGATGGTGAGTCAATCTGTGGTCATATGTCACTCCAAGAAGTACCCCGCACCCACTCAGAGCTCCCAGAGCTTAATACATCATACAGGACCCTCATTAGAGGGTCTTTGAATGACATGAAGTCATTCTCAGAAAGTAAAGAATTTGACCTACCCTAGGGGCTTTATTAGAATGTCAGAAACCTGCTCATCAGTACCAATATGTTGGAGCCTTATTTCTCCTCGTTGCACCATATATTGAATATAGTGGTACCTGATATCGATATGCTTGGAGAAATCATGAAATACAGGATTCTCTAACAAGCGAATCTCACTCTGGTTATTACATAGGATAATGGTGGCATCCAATGTAAATCCAAACAGCTCACTGAAGAGCTTTTACAACCAAAATGCCTCATAAGAGGCCATGCTAGCAGTAATATACTCTGCTTCAGTGGTGCTCAAAGCCACCAACTTCTGCTTCTTGCTCATCCAGGATATCTAAGAAGACCATAAGGGGAAACAACACCCTGAAGTGCTCTTACGGTCCACCACATTGCCTACCCAATTAGCATCACTATATCCAAGTAATATCACATCTCCGACAGTGTATCTTAACCCATATGTAATTGTGCCACAAAGATATCTTAATAGATTCTTGGCAGTAATCCAATGTATGTAGTGAGGTTCAACCATTTGTTGACTTCAAAGCATATATCTCGATGGGAGTTCACTAAGAACATTAATGCTCCAACAAGTTGATGATACTTGGTAGCATTTCGTAAAATAGGTCTAGCAGCACTATTGCTTAAATTCTTTAAGTCAAGCTCCATCGGGGTAGCTACAGGCTTGCAGTCTACCATACCAAATATTTCCAATATCTTTAACACATATTTTCCTTGAGATAGGAAAATTTCCCTTCGCTTCTGCCAAACTTCAAGTACTATGAAATAGTGCATTGATCCTAGGTTCTTCATTTCAAATTCAGAATCCAACTCCCTCTTACATTTTTGAATGAGAGGGTCTGCACCTGTTAGAAAGAGGTCATCCACATACAACACCAGTATGAGAGTTTTTTCATATTCAACCTTAAAGTAAAGGTTAGGATCAACTTCACTCCTAGTGAATCCTAGCTTTATCAAGTAGCTATTGATCCTCTCATACCATGCTCGGGGTGCTTGCTTCAGCCCATAAAGAGCCTTCTTCAACCAACATACATGAGATTTTCAATCATAAATATCAAATCCTTTGGGTTTCTCCATGTAGACCTCTTCTTTGATCGAACCATCCAAGAACGCGGTCTTGACATCCATTTGATGTAGATTCCATCCTTGTGAAGCCTCAAGGGCTATGATTGAGTGGATGGTGATATATCTGGAAATAGGTGAAAATATCTCGTCATAGCCTATACCTTCCTTCTGGGAGAAGCCACGAGCGAAAAAATGATCCTTATACCTTTCCATACTTCCATCTGTTGCATGCTTTATCTTGTAAAGCCATTTAGAAGTGATATCTGTCTTGTCCTGGGGTCTGGGAACTACTTCCTAGATGTCATTCTTCATAACTGAATCGTATTCTTCGGTCATAGCATCCTTCCATACATGATGCTTAATGGCATCTGAGAATGATGAAGGCTCATTTTATATGATCGTTCTCATAATGGTCAAGTATCGTTGATACCTATTAGGTTTCTTACTTTCACGAAAGGTTCCTTGGGGTGTAGTGAGTCCTTCAACATCATCAAGTAGCCCCCTAAGCCAAGAGTGCCTCTTCCTAGAAGAGGAAGGCTCAGGTGGATCAATAGGATCTATGGGTTCTTCCATATCAGGCATTGTTTCGTCATCCTTTTCTTTTGGTTCCCTGGTGTTGGCTTCCTGAGAGCTCCTTAAAGTCAGAAGATTGTCCTCCTTATTGAGAGGCATATCTTCGTCAAAGGTGACATCATGACTGATCACAACTTCCATTTGACCGGCTACATAGATTCTATAGCCCTTAGTTTTTTCACCATAGCCCATGAAGATTCCTTTCTTTCCAGATGCACCCAATTTATTCCTTTTCTTTTTCAGCACATGAAAATATAGAGGGCTTCCAAAAATTCTAAAATGAGATACGTCAGGTTTCTTACCGATGAACATTTCTTCAGAAGTCTTGGAACCCAATGCTTGATGAGGGCATCAGTTTTGTACATATACGACAGTGTTTGTGGCTTTAGCCCATAGAAACTTCAGAAGACTTTGATCATGGAGCATGGCATGGATAGCTTCCACAATTGTACGATTCTTCCTTTCTACCAAACCATTCTGTTCAGGAGTATATGGTGTAGTAGTCTCCCTCTTAATGCTAGCCTCTTTACAAAATTTATGAAACTCGTCAGACTCATATTTAGTCCCATTATTAGTCCTTAAGATCTTGATCTTATTTTCGGTTTGATTCTCAATCAAGGCTTTGAAGTGTCAAAACCAAGAGAACACTTCATCCTTCTTTTTCAAGAAGTATATACAAGTATTTTGAGAATAGTCAACTGTAAAAGTAAGATAATATGAATATCCTCCCAAGGAGTTCACAAGCATCATACCAGATATGTATGAGTGAACCAACTGTAATATATCAGAGGTCTTGCTTTGGCTTGAGGGGAATGGTCCCCTTTTGAGCTTTCCTTCCGCACATCCCTGACATACACCTTCTTTCTCTACTCAGAATTCTGACATCCCTATCACCATTTGTCTTACATCGGGTAGAGCTTTATAATGAAGGTGGGAAAACCTCTGATGCCAAAGTTCGGACTGAAGAGATGTGTTACAAGACATGACACCTAGCAGACTTCCACCAACCTAATATAATGAATCAATTTGAAACCCCAAGAGTGAAGGCATTTTTAACATTGTTTTTCCATACATGTACCTTACCATCATTGAAGGTCACCTTGTAGCCTTTGTCTTCCACTACTGAGATGGATACCAAGTTCTTCTTGAGGTCAGGTACATATAATACATCCTGTAAGTGGATTGTATTACCTTGATTCAATTTAAGAGAGATATTGCCTACGCCTTTCACAGGATATTTCATATTATCTCCAAGGACAATTTCCAGGTTAGTTTCTTTCTCTATCAAATTATGGATAACTTCTTTGTAACCAGGGAAGTGCCTTGAGGCACCACTATCAATAATACAAATTCCCAGCAAGTCTAAAGGAGTAGAGGTAGATAGATTAGTTGGTAGATAATATTCATCCTGCTTATTGTCAATAGTGTTAGATTCATAATTGGAATTTCTAGCCTTCTTGATTGATCATCCTCTTCCTTGATTTCCAGCACTCCTATTTCCTCCACTATTAGATTTGGCATTCCTTTGATTTCCATGAGAGGAAATCAAGTGAAGTGCCTTGAGGCACCACTATCGATAATATGAACTCCCAGCAAGTCTGAAGGAGTAGAGGTAGATAGATTAGTTGGTAGATAATATTCATCCTGTTTATTGTCAATAGTGTTAGATTCATACTTGGAATTTCTAGCCTTCTTGAATGATCATCCTCTTCCTTGATTTCCAACACTCCTATTTCCTCTACTATTAGATTTGGCATTCCTTTGATCATCATCCTGATGTGAGTCCCTTCTATCAGGGCACTCCCTTGCATAGTGACCTGCTTTATCGCAAATGTAACATCATCCTTTTCTTCCACCCTTAGGTCCAACCTTTCCTTTTGATTTAGTCATGGAATTATTTCTTTCCTTAGCATGAGAAGAAGAGGCAGCAAGAGGACCTTTGGGCATGGGCATTTCTTGCTCTTCTATCCTTGTTTCTTATTGAATGCATCTTGCCATTAATTCCTTGAAACTAGGAATTATGTTATTGTTGAGAAGAGTAGTCTTGAACATGTACCATTTGGATGGTAATCCTCCAAGATTCGTGAGTGCCATTTCCCTATCGATAATAATCTCCCCAATAGATAGGAGATCATTCTTGATCTCGGTGATTCTTAAGAAGTATGCTTGCATACTCTCATCTTTTC
>APFE030827281.1:0-23820 GCA_000404065.3 Pinus taeda | reverse complement strand
TCAACAATATTACCTCTCACATGGTCCAACACTCCTTGATATTCTAAGGTTAGATCAAGAGACATCTTCCATCTGTGATAGTCATACTTCTCACAGATCTTGTCTTTGGTAGGGAAGAGTGTTGAGGACCCCATAGCTATTTTAGGATAGCCTTGCCAATATTCTCTTCGGTGATTTCTCTTGCTCTTGCTTGAGCTATGTTTTCACCTTAGCTCTAATACCATGTTAAGTTATGGTATGTTTTATTCTTAGAGCAGTTTACTTATTTTTATTATTATCATCCACAGATTAGCAATCACATGTACATTAAGTAAAGTGCAGATAGAACATTAAATGATCCATAGAAAACAAGCCAAGACAAGAGACACAAGATGTGGTAGCTAGCTAGGGACAAACCCCAATATGGGGAAACCCTTTGATGAAATCTTATTTTATCTTCAATAATTCAGGAGAGAGAAATAGTACATAAATATGATTTACATCAGCAACAACAAACCCTAGATCTGCCCTCAACTAGGGCAGACAATATCTTACAAACCGGCCATCAGATCGGCTTGACTCCTTCACCAAAAACTGTGGCCTTCTGAGGAGAGTTAGTTCCACCTACAATGCAATTTCGAGAGAGAGGGAGATGGTCAATGCTGGTCAAACTTCTGATCTATAGTTGCAGCCCTAAATCTGCCTCTTGCCTTACACACATGTGAGAGAAGAGTCCCTTTCTGCGCAGTAGGAGAATAACCTCTTTTCTGCGAGAGAGAGAGAGAGAGAGATATGTGATGAGAGAGTGTGTCCAAATGAGAAAAAGACCTCTTGTATTTATATACAAATGTTGATGATTGAATAGATGCAACTGTTGGGCTTCTGAGCCTACATGAGTTGCTATTTGGCTTAATATTTATTCCATAATCAAAATAAATTCATATCTCCATAAATACTTATTGGAATTGGATGATATTTAGATCAATCCTACACCTCTCGACAAGGGGAATCTAATAAAAATATTATCAGTCATGAATAAGACAACCCACATGGAGTTTGGCCATAGTTTCCAATTTTAATAGTTCTCTTCTTAACTATGTGCTTTCATAGGTTTCCAAGGGATGCACTTACCTCACCCCCTGTGTGTGAAAAATGCTCATGCACCTTCCTTGACTTACTTCATATGTCACACCCTTGCTACCAACAGGGACATCTTACTTGCCTCTATATGAAACCGCAGTCAAGGCATTATTGTACGACCCACTACCGGGACCCCTACACCAAATAGTCTAAGGCCTAATTGGGACTTCCTACCAGGGAGATCCCCTGACATGTTTGCAGGTCCAACACCGTCAACACCTCGCTACATTTAAGAGATATGATCTAATGAAGTTAAGGTTTTTTCAGACTCCTGAGTTCCATGTCAAACAGGTGTCCTTGGGAAATCATCATAACTTTATCTCTTAGCATTCGATTCAAATTTTGTAAAAAATGAAATAAATAAGATGGACTGTAGTTTGTTGAGTACCATTTTTAGGGCTGAAGGTCGAAACATTGACACGTGGCACTTCGTACAAGTTTTCTCTACTAAACCCGTATATAATGAGGTCATTGTGGGATATTGGGCATAACTATTTATTGCAGAATCCAATATCAATCAGACTTGTGGGGTTATAAAGAGGACTCAGAGAGCTACAATAGGATGAAATTTAAAATCGTGGAGATTTGAAACAAATTCAATATCGAGCTCCTACAAGATAAGAAAAAGGTGTGTATTTTTGAAAATTTGCTTAAGTTTTGTTTGAAAAATTAGTTTGATGTGATTCAAACGGAATAAGGAAGAATAAATACCATTAATTTATGAGAAGAAAAAAGATAATAGAAACACCTAGTAAGCAACCCAAAATATCTACTATGATGCATGAAGAAGAGGAAGAAATGCAACATGATATATCACAATTACGTGGCCAACTGTGAAAAATTTCACTCTCAAAAAAAGTAACAGAAGCTAAGATGGATGGTTTGAAGAATGGAATGGAAGCTAAGATAGAAGGAATAAAAAGGGTTATGGCATTTTTGAATGATTAAAATAAGACATGGAAGCAATGATAAATGTCAGGATAGGGGAGTTGAAAGAAGGTATGGCAAAGTTGCTAGAAGAAAAGCATGCCAATGGTGACAAGGAAATCCATGAAAATCATGATGAAGACAAAAACAACTATCAATTTTGATTTTAAAGACTCCAATGTGGGGTTTAAGAACCACCACATTTCAAAGATAGTGATGAGGAAGTTTGATGGAAAGGATCTAGTAACTTGGATACTACATATGGAGCAATATTTTGATCTACATGATGTGCAATCCTCAGAAAAGATACACATTTCATATTTATATTTAGAACCCAATAAGTTTGTAGGGTATAGATGGATTTGTTATCATAAACCACTTTTCAATTGGTCAATACTTACGGAGGAAATGATAGCACATTATGAATATACAAAGAGCAACACCTTCTTTAGCCAATTGATAAATCTCAAACAAAAGGTTTCAATGTCAAATCATATTCAAGACTTCCAAAAATTGAATATTAGGGTTACAATCGATATTCGAGAGGGGCATATGATTGATGTCTTCATAGGGATCTTAAAAGATAACATCCAACATGAGGTTCACCCTTAGGAATTTGATTCATTGGAGAAGGTATATTCAAGGTGGAAAGAAAAGTTGAAAGCAAAATTATGGCAACAAGGAAGTCTACCACTCACAACTATAAAGATGGAAGTGTTGTTGCACCTAGTCTTCCACAACCTACATGTTGACACCACAAAAATTGGAGGAGAAAAGAGAAAAAGGCCTTTGTTATAGTTGTGATAGAAAATACATTAAAGGTCATAAGCGTGCGGAGAAGAAATTATTCTACATTGATTGTGAAGAGGAGGAAGAAAAGGAACAAGAAACATCAAAAGAGGAGGATATACACTAGGAACCAACCCCAAAGAAAGAAGAAATGAATCCGACCATATCTTGTAATGCATTGGAAGGAATTACCTCTCCTAATACTCTCAATATAGAAGGACATCTCAAGAAGAAAAAGTTAATATTGTTGATTGATTCAGGTAGTACCCATAATTTTATTCATTGTAGGATATCCAAGGAATTGAATTTCTTCCTATATCTAGCATTAGAGTGTTAGGTGATGGTTGCAAATGGAGGAACTATAAATTTCTCTGGAAAGTGCCATAATATCAATATAACCATGGGGGAATATGTCTTGAATAGTCTAATGCTTTCCATTCCCATGGGTGGTGTTGATGTTGTACTAGGAGTCTAATGCTTACAATCTTTAGGGACGAAATATTTCAATTTTCAAGAACTTTTCTTGAATTTTTTTGGGAAGGAATTTGAATTAAGGGGTATAGCAGGGAAATCAAGAAATATAATTAGCTCTAGTGGCATGACAAAGCTTTTAAGTAAATAACAAAGGGGTGTAATTTCACAATTATGCTCACTAGGGGTTCAAACATCAAAATCATCTATTTCTATAGATCCCCAAAAAGTCTTGGGTAATCATTCCAAGGTGTTTGAGACTCTGAAAGGCCTGCCTCCTATTCATGATCAAGATCATGTGATTCACTTGATTCTAGCAAGTGTTCCTCCAAACACCAAGCCATACATATATCAGTATGCCCAAAAGAGTGAAATTGAATGTATGGTTGCATAAATGCTAGAGGCTGGTACAATTCAACCTAGTCAAAGTTATTTCTATGCTCCAATAGTATTGGTGCACAAGAAGGATGGATCATGGCGCATGTGTGCAAATTATAGGGAGCTCAACAAGCTCACTATTAAAGATAAATTTCTTATTCTTGTTATTGATGAATTTTTGGATGAATTACATGGAGAAATTTACTTCACCATGTTGGATCTTTGTTCAAGATATCATCAAATTAGAATGAAGAATGAAGACATTCTGAAAACAACATTCAATAGTCATGAGGGTCATTAAAAAATTTTGGTCATACATTTTGGCCTTACTAATGCGCCTTCAATATTTGAAGGTTTGATGAATTCCATTTCCAAACTCTTCCTTATAAAATTTGTGTTAGTATTTTTTGATGATATACTAATCTACAACAAGTCTTAGAAGGATCATGTTCTACATGTTGACAGGGTGCTCAAACTATTGGAGGAAAAACAATTATATGCAAAAACCTCCAAATGTTTCTTTGGAGTACAAGAGGTGGAATATTTGGGTCATATTGTATCTCATGAGGGTGTTAAGGTAGACCCTAACAAAATTACAGCCATAATGCTTCTTCGAGGATTTCTCGGGTTGATAGGGTATTATCGCAATTTTATCACGAATTAGGGGAAAATAACGAGACCTCTAACATCATTATTAAATAAACATGAATTTTCTTGGAATCCAGAAACAAATAAGGCCTTTGAACATATTGAAGAGGCAATGTGCCAAGCACCAGCCTTAGATATGCCAAAATTCACAAAAACATTTATTGTTGAATGTGATGCCTTAGAAAATGGAAATGGTGATGTTTTAATGCAAGAAGGGAGACTCGTTTCTTTTCAAATTCCTTCAATCAAAGGAAATTATTTGCACAAACCTATTTATGAGAAGGAAATGTTGGAAATACTACATGCACTAAAGCAATGGTGACCTTACCTAATGCGAAGACACTTCAAGGTAAAAATATATCATGATAGTCTTAAATACATTTTCTAACAAATAATATCTTCATAAGAGCAGAAGAAATGGGTCACAAAGATGTTGGGTTATGATTTTGAAATCATCTACAAGTAAGGGAAGCAAGATTTTGTTGCATGTGCACTCTTAAGAAATAATGAGGATGTGGAAGGATTTCTTTGTGCCGGTTCTATTATCCAACTAGATTGGATAACTGAAGCAAGGGATAAATTGAAGAATCATTAAAAAGTGTGGATGCTCATTCAAAAGCTGTAGCAATATCCAAGTATATCTAATAAATTTAAGTGGAAAAATGATTCATTATGGTACAAAGATCACTTATATCTTTGTAAGAATTCCCAACTCAAACAAAATATTCTTTTGGAATTGCACTCCTCTGCCTTAGGAGAGCACTCAGGATTTTTAAAAACTTACCAAAGGGTTAAGAAGGAATCTTTTTGGGAAGGCCTTCAATCTGATGTTCAAGAGTTTGTAGAAGAATGTTTGGTTTTCCAACAAAATAATGTTGATACAATTAAGACCCTGGGTCTATTACAACCTTTAGCCATTCCAAGTCTAATGTTAGGAGGAGGTTTCAATGGATTTTATCACAGGTTTACCCAAGTCTGAAGGAAAGAGTGTCATCATGGTTATAGTTGATATACTTACCAACTATGCACATTTTTATGCATTATCTCATCCATTTACAAACAATATAGTAGCTACTACATTTATGGAAACAATTCAAAAGCTACACGGAAACCGAAAGATTATTGTAAGTGACAGAGATCCCACTTTCATTGGAAATTTTTGGACGAAATTATTTTCTTGTATGGGTAATCAATTAGCTCATAACTCATGTTTGCATCCTTAATCTAATGGAGAAATGGAGATAGTGAACAAATGTTTGGAGGGATATCTTCATTTCTTTGTATATGATAAACAAACACAATAGGTCAAGTGGTTGCCTTTGGTTGAATGGTGGTATAACACGTACTTCCATACAACAATAAAAATGACCCATTTATCACACTTTATGTATATCATCCATCATCCATCACATCATAATTAAGAGAAAATTATAAGGTTCAAGCAGAGGAAGATCACATCGACCATCAACAACAAGTTCTCCAACTTTTAAAGGATAACCTCACTTTGGCACATAATTGTATGAAACAATAGGTAGATCAACAATGCAACAAAATAAGTTTTGATGTAGGAGACTGGGTATTTTTACAGTTACAACCATACAAAAAATGTCCCTCAAGTAAGCTAAGAAGAATAATAAATTATCATCAATGTATTATGGTCCTTAGAAGCTGTTGCAAAAGATTGGTACTATGACATACAAATTGGAGCTCCCTGCATCTTCTCGAGTGCACCTAGTTTTCCATGTTTCATGCTTAAAGAAGGTTATAGATGAAAAGATCCCAGTTAAAACAATATTTCCAGAGCTTGACCAAGAAGGAAGAACTGTACTGGAACCTGAAGAATTCACGGAAACAACAACCCGATAGCTACAAAATCGATCAATTTTAGAATATATCATCAAGTGGAAGAACTTACCAGCTAAAGATTCGACATGGGAGGATGAGAATTTGATACAGAAGCATCCAAAACTTCTCAAGCATTGAGGACAACACGTTTCTGAAGGAGAGGGTCATGTTAGGTCCCTATACTACTAGTGTAGCCCGTTATTGTTATTAGTAAAACTTGCTTATTGTATCGTTGTGCCCATGTAGTCCCCATATTGTTATCATTGTGCCCCATAGAAGTCCACTCTTGTTATTTTTGTGCCCCTACAATATTAATATTATGTAGGCTCCAATTATATTTGGACCCCTTAGAATCCTATATATAGAAATGGGGTCTTGTCATTTGTATCATCCAAGAATTATTCATTTTTGTAATGTAAAGGAGGTTCCCCCATGAAGAGGTTGATTTTGAAGTTGTTGATCTATATTTTCATCTATTTTGTGAGTTTGTTGCATAACAGAGATAATTTCTTATATTATGATGCAATGGATTTTTTCTTATTATTAGGATTTATCTTCCTCACTTCTTTCCTATGATTCTCTTTTTGTAGAGGTCCTTGTTCCATAACTAAGTTCTTTGGGTAGATTTTTATAAAGTGCACATATTATAGAACTATTTAAACTAAAGACTATATACTTGTAATCAATTGGATATATATGATTCCAATCATCCATAATAAGTGGGATCACTTCTATCAAACCTTTTTCCAAGGAATCTTCAACATATATATGAGCACAAACAAGCATACTATCACTTGGTTTAGTTTTATCACTACATGTGTCAAAGTATTCCCTATACTCCTCATAACATTTCCATTCCAAAAAATGAAGTAGGAAATATGGAAATTATGACAACTCTTTGTGCTAACTCCCTCGTGTTAACATTATAACAATTCTTGTACTTAAAATATAGATGGTTGAGATATGGGACATTGATTTAATAGATTGGGGATGATGTTGCTTAGGAAGTTGGAGGAAGTAGCTATTAATACCAATCATGGGGTAACTAGTATACCTTAATGGGAAAAATTTAAATTGATTCGAGATGCAGAAATTGAAGATTAACCATACCCTTATTAGGAAATCCCATAAGTAAAAAGGACAAAAATATAATTAAGAAGAATGGGTTGTGATTGTTGGATGGCACATCCACAATGAAAAATGGATGCAATAGATAATAAAGGTGGTTGAAAAAAAGAAGCAAGGGTTCAAGTGAACGATATAAAGAGAGAAAACTAAGAGCTAATGGAAAAACAAAGGGATATGATTTAATCATTCGGGGATTGATTCATTCACACAAAGAGCAAGATTTAGGGAACCTAGAGGAGGAGATATATATTCTGAAGGGGATTTAGAAAAGGAATCCATATGGGCTTAGGGAGGGATAAATCATAGAAGGGGAACTTGGAGAGCATATGATGACTCAATAGAAGTGACAACCTTCAAAGGAGTAGTGAGCACAACACTATGTGAAATAATGTCGATAGAAGTCGAATTTGTAATGCCCTCCTCCGACACTTACCAAATATAGCTAGTCCACCAAGGTAAATATGTGACAAAGAGTTACTATGATATGATTCAACTCTCAAAGTACAGTTAAGGAAGTGGAATCGACAAACCAAAACCAAAATGACCTTCTTCAGGAGCTATAGGTGTTGGCATTATGGTACATATGTTGTACTTGATGGCAACCCTCTCATATAGATGACAGATAATAGTGCAATAGGCTAGTAGCAAAGATTGATGATCAACCTACTTAGAATGGAAGAAAATAAGGGGTTCGTAGGTACATGATTCAAAAGGTGCGGACCCGCAGACACGCCATTCACAAACTGCGGATATGTTTGTAGACCTCCCACACAAAAGGTGTGAACTTAAAATGCACGGACTTTCATGCATAGAAAAACGTGCATCTTATGTTTGTTCCATGGTATTTAGTCTGACGTTTCTGATCCTATTGTTTTGGTCCATGGTTTTGGCATCTAAAATATTAAACTCAGGTTTTGGACCCCTTGTATTGGTTTTCTATGGTTTTGATCCATGGTTTGAGTAAGGGCTTACCTATAAAAAGGAAAGGAGATCATTTGGCTAGGTACTGGAAAATTGAATATCTTAAGATCTGAAATTTTGGGTGATCGGTTTGAAAAGCTAGATCTAGATAAAAGGGAAATCTGTAAATTGTAAGGTAGATCTCTTGATAGGTCGTGATCTCTTTGGCACATGTTCAGATTTGTGGATTTGACAGTTTATGGTACATTGGAGGACTGAGAATTTGGCTCTATACAGAGGTCCGCAGGCAATCCGCAGCACAGGTGCGGAGGAATGCATCACAGTAGAAGGTGCAGGTGCGGAGGAACATAATGCAGAAGAAGGCGCAGGTGCAGAGGAACGCAATGCAGCAGAAGGCACATGTGCGGAGGAATGAAACGCAGTAGAAGGCGTAGGTGCGGAGGAACGCAGCGTAGTAGAAGGTACAGGTGCAGAGGTGCGTAGTTGAATCAGCAGAGCAGGTGCGGAGCTGCGCAGTCTCTTCACGACACAAGTACGGATATTCGCAGGTTTCCTTCGGTGAAGTTGTGAACCTTTTCTTGAAATTTATTTTAGTTGTATTTTACCTGTTTCTGTAGAGATTTGGGTTTAAATTGGTGGCTGGTTACTCGTGATATTTTAAAGTTACTGCATTCTCAGAAGTTAATTGTTTAAAGGAGATTGGGTGATGCACATGTACTTGATGTTTTGGATCCATTTTGAAAATTTATGAAACGTGGTCCCTGGAAGAAAGAGAAGGTAGTAGCCTTCTGTAGGTCAGCACCTACGTACTAGTATCTTAGCTAGTACAAGAGCTAAGGGTGTTGTAGCTCCCTTCCAGGAGAAGTTGGAAAACGAGAGAGGGTTGTAGCTCTCTGCAGGTTGCAGCCTACGTACTGGAAAAGGACTACACCAGTACAAAATTATTGTAAAAGAAGTTTCTAATTGAAAGAAGGTAGAGACATATTGCAGCAGGTGGTTTTCACCCACATTGGGTTTCCACCTTATATCTGGTGCTCTTTGGGTGTGATTATATGTTTTTCCTATTCTTGCTCATTATTATATGGTACTGACATACAAACTAATGATTAATATCTGAAGAATAAATTAAGGTATAAATTTGGAAGATATATTGAAAAGAATTTGATAATACTGATTCACCCCCCCTCTCAGTATTATTTCCAACTATTGGTATCAGACCAGGTCCTTAAGAAGAAGCTTGATCGCTTGAACGAAGATCTTTCATCATGAGCAACTACGAGAGGGAAGCATCAATCAGGCCACCGATTTTTGATGGGACAAATTTCGTATATTGGAAGGTAAGAGTTACTGCCTTTCTTCAATCTCTTGGTACAGAAGTTTGGGATATCGTAGATACAGGGTATACTTTTCCATCGGCAACTCCTACACATTCGGCTGAGAAGAAGAAATATGAAACAAATGCAAAGGCGGTCAATACTCTATTAGGATGTCTATCTCAATCAGAATTTGTCAAGATTATGCAGTATAAATCAACAAAAGAAATATGGGACAAGATTGTATTGAACTATGAACGAGATGATCAGGTAAAACGAGCAAAACTTCAAACCCTCAGAATTTAGTATGAAAATCTCAGAATGCATAATGATGGAAGTGTGGATAATGATTTCCTTCGTGTAGATGAGATTTTTAATTGTATGAAAAACTTGGGTGAATAAATAAAAGAGGTTGTTGTGGTTGAAAAAGTTCTAAGATCTTTGTCCCCTAGGTTTGAATCTAAAGTTTCTGCAATAGAAGAAAAGGAGAATCTTCAAAACCTTACCATGTCACAGCTACACGGGATTCTAACTGCTTATGAAATGAGGAAAGGAGGACCATGAGACAGGAGAGAAGTAGCTTTCAAGGCTTCAGGCAAAGGAGACTACTATGAGTTAGGACATGCGTCAGAAGAGGAAGAAGAATCAATTTTTTTCAAAAACCTTCAACGGGGTACTGGAAGATTGAGAGGTAAGTTGCCTTTCAAATGTTTTGCTTGTGGGAGAGTCGGTCACTATGCTGCCAAATGACATCATAAGGATAAAACTGACAAAGGGAAGGAACCTATTAGATGGAACAAGAAACAAAATGTAACAAAGAAAAGTTACTACACTCATGAAGATAGTGAGGGTCTTTCAAATAGTGATGAAGATGAACGAGGTAATAACTATAAACTTTTAATGGCTTTTGAAGATGATGATTACATGGATGTTATAAATATGGATGAATTTTATGAAGAGATTTATAGACTCTAAACATGTTTAGAAGAAAAGAATGTGATCATTGATACTCTGCAATTCCAACTTGTTGAAAAAGAAAAATCTCTTAAGAAGTTAGAATGTGAAATTGTTGGCCTTAGAAAAGAAATTGAGAAAACAAAGGCTCTTAATCTTAAATTTGTTAAAGGATCCGAAACTCTGGATGATATTATCAATGTACAACGTTCTCCACTAATCAAGACAAATCTGGGGTATAATGGAGAAGCATCTCAAGCATCCACCTCAAAGAGTTAACTCAATGCAGCAAGGAGGAATGAGCAAAAGCCCAATGGAGATCACCAGGTAAAACAGGGACGAATTACATCAAGGATAAACAAAGACTACCAGGTAAATCAGGGGCAATCCACCTTAAGGATGAACAAAAGATACAACCAGCCACAGGTAAAATCTTTTCAATTTTCCTCAAGAATGGATGACAATAGAAACTACAATCATTTGGCAAGTAGATTTGATAATCGCAGAAGTTTCTTCAATGGCCAATGTTTCTCTTGCCATAACTTTGGCCACAAAGCAGCTCATTGTGTTGCCTATAAAACAATCATGACTAGAGAAGCTCAAAAACAAAGGAGTATGACTGGGATCACGAAGAGGACCTATAACAACTTTTCAGCCCTTGAAAATGAAATTGAATGTTCTATTTGTAACAACTTTGGTCATGAAGATTCTGAATGTAGGAGCAGGTTTTGGTAGACAAAGGAACAAGCCCCAAGTACCAGAACATGGAGAATAAAGGAACCACAACCAGAAAGATGTGGGATAGATTTTTATGTAGAAGGACAGGAAAATCAATGGTACATCGACAGCGGATGTTCGAAGCATATGACAAGTGATAAAGAAAAACTTGAATCATATAGTGTTTTAGAAAAGGGAAAGAACGTTTCTTTTGGAAATGATACCCCTGCAGTCATAAAAGGAAAAGGCACTGCTCAGTTGAAAGAAAAGGTCAAAGCTGGAAATGTTTTGTATGTTGATGGCTTGAAGCATAATCTTCTGAGCGTTAGCCAGATGTGCGATCAAGGAACCAAGGTAATATTTCAATCAAATGGATGTAGTGTTCGTGATCTTGATACAAGAAAAACAGTGATCAAAGGCAGAAGAACTCCAAATAACTTATACATATTTGAAGAAGGACAACAACAATGCTATTTGAGCAAGGATGATGAACACTGGTTATGGCACCAGAGGTTGGGGAATCTAAGATTTTCACAAATAAGGAAAGCATGCAAATACCAGGCAGTTCGAGGTCTTCCAGATATCAAAATTCCAGACAACACCATATGAAAATCATGTCAGTTTGGTAAGCAAACCAGAACCAACTTCCCTGAGAAGGAAGGATTACCCAACAGGCCTCTTGAACTAGTCCATACAGATGTATGTAGTCCATTTAGGACAATGTCACCTCGAGGAGAAGAATACTTTATATTATTCATTAACGACTTATCTAGAATGGTTTGGTTGGGACTTATGAAACACAAGGACGAAGCATTCGAAAAATTCAAATCTTTCAAATCCTTGGTTGAGAACGAATCAGATCACAAAATTAAGTGCCTCAGGTCTGACAAAGGTGGGGAGTTTACCTAAAATGAATTTTTCGATTTCTGTGAAGAACATGGTATAAGAAGGGAATTATCTATAGCTAGGACTCCTCAGCAAAATGGAGTGGTGGAAAGGATGAAAAGAATGGTTCAACAAATGGCTCGTGCTATGCTTGATGAGTATGGAACTCCCGCAACCTTCTGGGGTGAAGCTGCTTTACTGCGGTTGTTATTCTCAACAAAACAAATGTCCGAGTGAACAACACTCAAACTCCTCATGAGCTTTGGTATGGTGAGACTCCTTCGGTAAAGCATTTCAAAAATTTTGGAAGCAAATGCTATATTAAGAATAATGATGAACAGCTTGGCAAACTAGAACCTAGAGCAGATGAAGGCATTCTCCTTGGTTATTCTCCCCACAACAAAGCATACAAGTGTTACAATAAAATACTTGGAAGAATTGTTGACAGCGTTGATGTGGTGGTTGATGAAAAAGGAAACATTCCTAGGCAAATAAATTATGAAAATATCGAAGAGGATGAAGACTACCCTCCAAATTAGACTGAAGATGAAGAAGAACCTCAAGAGGCACTAGAGGCACAGACAAGGATATAAGAGAAGACTCCATCCAGGTATGTTCAAAAGAATCATCGAGAATCTCAAATCTTGGGGCAAAAGGAGGCAGGTGTACAAACAAGAAGAACAATTGCAAAAGCTTCAAGCTATTTGGAATTACTCTCCTCCACTGAACCTCAAAATGTAAGAGAGGCATGCAAAGATGAATGTTGGGTCAAGGCAATGGATGAATAACTTGAACAGATCCAAAAGAAAAACACTTGGGAATTTGTTCCTAGACCAAAAGATAAGAATGTCATAGGGACAAAATGGGTCTTCAAAAATAAGTTGAATGAAAACGGGGAAGTAATTAGAAACAAGGCCAGACTTGTTTGTAAAGGGTATGCTCAACAAGAAGGAATAGAATTTGAAGAAAATTTTGCTCATGTTGCAAGACTTGAGGCCATCCGAATGTTCCTTGCTCTCTCAAGCTTTCAGAAGTTCATAGTATTTCAAATGGACGTGAAATCAGCCTTTCTGAATGGAGACTTAGAAGAAGGAGTATACATTGAGCAGCCAGATGGTTTCATTCTTGGGAATGATCCAAATCTTGTATGCAGACTAAAAAAGGCTCTCTATGGTCTTAAATAGGCTCCAAGCACTTGGTACTACCGCTTGGACAAATATCTTCATCAACAAGGTTTTTCAAAAGGATCAGCAGATAACAATCTTTATATAAAAATTGAAAATGAAAAATTGCTAATACTTGTTGTGTATGTAGATGATATTATCTTTGGTAGCAATGAAGAAGCTATGAGTCAAAGCTTTGCCTTGGTGATGTAGAAAGAATTTGAAATGTCTTTGCTTGGAGAACTGACATATTTTCTTGGTTTGCAAATCCAACAAAATGAAGACGGTGTCCTTTTGTCTCAAACCAAGTATCTCAAGCAGATCTTGAAGAAATATGGCATGGAAGATGCAAAACCAGTATGTACCCCTATGGTTACAGGATGCAACCTTAGTGCAAATGATGAATCAGCAACAGTGCATCAACCAACCTATAGATCCATGATTGGAAGTCTTCTTTATTTAATAGGTACTCGACCAGACATCATGCATGCAGTGGGAATGGTTGGAAGATATCAGGAAAATCCTAAGGAAACTCATCTTTAGGTAGTAAAGGGAATCTTCAAGTATCTTCAAGGAACTCAAAGCTATGGCTTACGGTATCCAAGAGACATAGATCTAACTCTTCATGCTTATACAGATGCAGATTGGGCTGGAAGCGTGGATGACAGAAAAAGCACAAGTGGTGGTGCATTCTTTATGGGTTCCCAATTAGTATCTTGGTTCAGCAAGAAACAGAGTTCAATTGCTTTATCTACAGCTGAAGCAGAGTATGTGGCTACTGCATCTTGCTGCACACAACTTCTTTGGATGATGCAAAATTTGCAGGACTTTCAAATCACTTGTACTCCACCTATCTCCATCCTATGTGATAATACAAGTTCTATCAGCATCTCAAAGAACCCAGTGATGCATTCAAAGACCAAGCATATACATATCAAATATCATTTTCTTCAGGAACAATTGCTAGAACAAAAGGTCAAGTTGGAGTATGTTCCATCTAAGGAACAAGTTACTGATATACTCACCAAACCTCTGCCCAGGGAGACCTTTGAATACCTCAGGCAAAAGCTGGGGGTAGTTGATGCATCATCTTGTTGTTGAATCTCATCTGCTTAAGAGGTTGTTGGTTGTATGCAAGTTTCATATGGGGTATACGCGTATAATCGCTGGTTTATGGTTTGGTCAGAGATCATTTGGCAGAGGTTCAAGGGGAGCATATATTCTTCTAATGATGCATTGTTGGCATTATTTTAGAAGTCCTTGATTTGTTTTCTCACGAGTTGTCTGGTGGAATAGATCAATGTGTGCTGGTCTGAAGGTTGTTTCTGCTGATAGTCGTTCTCGTCTCTATGTCATGTACTTCTTTTCACATCAAGGTCATGTAATGGCCTATTTTGGATTCCCCACTATGCTTGGGATGAATGATTCTTGTCTATCTTGTGTATTCCCTCTTGGATGAGGATGGATGTATGTATGAGTCTTGATGATAGGAAGGTTACTTATAATCATGTTCTTTCTTGTAGAACATCCTTTTGCAGACAGCATTTCAGCGCAAAGCATATACAAAGGGGGAGCTCATTCATAATTTCAGCAGGTACTCAGGGGGAGCATGGTAGTATGCCCCTTTGCCCTTGATGTCAAAGGGGGAGAGTGATTGATAGCATTGTTGTTGCCATCAAGTCCAAAGGGGGACATCGTTGGCATTATGGTACATATGTTGTACTTGATGGAAACCCTCTCATACAGATGACAGATCATAGTCCAATAGGCCAGTAGAAAAGATTGATGATCAACCTACTTAGAATGGAAGAAAATAAGGGGTTCGTAGGTACACGATTCAAAAGGTGCGGAGCCGCAGGCACGCCATTTACAAAGTGCGGATATGTTCGTAGACCTCCCACACAAAAGATGTGAACCTAAAATGCATGGACTTTCATGCAGAGAAAAATGCGCGTCTTATGTTCGGTCCATGGTATTTAGTCTGATGTTTTTGATCCTATGGTTTTGGTCCATGGTTTTGGCATATAAAATATTAAGCCCAGGTTTTGGATCCCTTGTATTGGTTTTCTATGGTTTTGATCCATGGTTTAAGTAAGGGCTTGCCTATAAAAAGGAAAGGAGATCATTTGGCTAGATACTTGAAAATTGAATATCTTAAGATTTGAAATTTTGGGTGATCGGTTTGAAAAGCTAGATCTAGATAAAAGAAAAATCTGTAAATTGTAAGGAGGATCTATTGATAGGTCGTGATCTCTTTGGCGCATGTTCAAATCTGTGGATTTGACAGTCTATGGCACATTGGAGGACTGAGAATTTGGCTCTATACAGAGGTCCGCAGGCGATCCATAGCACAGGTGCGGAGGAACGCAGCGCAGTAGAAGGTGCAAGTGTCGAGGAACGCAACGCAGAAGAAGGCACAGGTGCGGAGGAATGCAGTGCAGCGGAAGGCGCAGGTGCAGAGGAATGCAGCGTAGCAGAAGGTGTAGGTGCGGAGGAACGCAGCGCAGTAGAAGGTACAGGTGCAGAGCTACGCAGTTGAATCAGTGAAGCAGGTGCGGAGCTACGCAATCTCTTCACGACAGAAGTACGGATATCTGCAGGTTTCCTTCGGTGAAGTTGCAGACCTTTTCTTGAAATATATTTTAGTTGTATTTTACCTGTTTTTGCAGAGATCTGGGTTTAAATTCGTGGCTGGTTACTGGTGATATTTTCTGCTTACTGCATTCTGAGAAGTTAATTGTTTAAAGGAGATTGGGTGATACACATGTACTTGATGTTTTGGATCCAGTTTGAAATTTTATGAAACATGGTCCCTGGAAGAAAGAGAAGGTAGTAGCCTTATGTCGGTCAGCACCTACGTACTAGTATCTTAGCTAGTACAAGAGCTAAGGGGGTTATATCTCCCTTCCAGGAGAAGCTGGAAAACGAGAGAGGGTTGTAGCTCTCTACAGGTTGCAGCCTGCGTACTAGAAAAGGACTGCACCAGTAAAAAATCATTGTAAAAGAAGTTTCTAATTGAAAGAAGATAGAGACATATTACAGCAGGTGGTTTTCACCCACATTGGGTTTCCACCTTATATCTGGTGTTCTTTGGTGTGATTATCTGTTTTTCCTATTCTTGCTCATTATTATATGGTACTAAAATACAAACTAATGATCAATATCTGAAGAATAAATTAAAATATAAATCTGGAAGATATATTGAAAATAATTTGATAATACTGATTCACCCCCCCTCTTAGTATTATTTCGAACAATAGGACCCCTAAGGGCTAACCCACCATTCCAAGTGCTCAACCCCTAAGTTAGCTTACATTTTAACTGAACTAAAACCTTAGTTTCTCCCATGAGAATCCCTCCATGAACCTCTAACCCTCTGGTAACTCCCTCAACAAGCCCATCATGCAACTGCAGTGTTTTTAAGGCAGTTCTATGCCAGTGACTTCAAGATTTAAGCCACATTTTCAGGATAGTCTCCACACCACTACCTAGAACTTCATGAAGCATTATGGAAAAACGAATGACACCAGGACAAATCCTTTCACGAAAAATTTAGATAAGAACTTTACTTAACTGAGGTTATCCATGACAGACATTTCATTAAACAAATCATGAACATGTAATCTATAGGTCATAATTACACGTCTCATACTTATCTGCAAATCATCAAGAAGGACTGATGCCATCCTGTAATATCTTTAAAAACATATATTAGGTCATGCATTCATTAACCTTTCACTTACTAATCAAAACGTGATGAGATCCATAACTCAAAAATGTTATAAAACCACACTCGTTACCAACATATAACCAGATAAACAAAGATAACAAAAAAACCATTATAGCCAAATAATAACAAGTACATTTACACAGAATTCGAGGGGAAGAGAGATCTTATTAACATATGAATAGCCAACCAAGTCAGGGACTACCACATACCACCTGACCACAGATTGGGCTGAACTAAATCTCTCTTCCAACTAATCATCACCATGCGACATTCCAAGTATGAATCTAAGATCATTCTAGAGGCCAAACCACATCAATCCTCAACCAGTGATTCCACCTCATGGTTGTACATCACTAACCATCATTAGATTGATCCCTATTCAAGTTTTCTAGGGCTCAAGAGCATTTGTTCCAACTCAGATTTCAAGACAAGTAACTCAACCCACAATTGTCCCTAGGCTACAAAGTGTTTGTACAACCAAGGCTTTCAAGACTAGTAACTCAACCCACATCCATAAGGAACATGACCACCAAATAGAAAACAAAAGATAAAACCAACAACACCATGGTTGTCCAAGAAATGGCAAGGCTAGGAAAAAACACTATCAATCTAGGAAATCATCCATGTAAATGACAGATCATAACAAAATAACCACATGCATATGCCATGAATGTAAAAACTAGAAAGGAAATCATACATTCAACTCAATACCTGCAACCAAAACCTATTGTAGCTGGTGATACCAATGTTCCCCTACACTTTCCGACTCTTCCTTTGCCTTCTTGCTCCAAATCCAAAGTATGCCACAATGCTCCAAGACTACTCCAAGAAAAACCTATGTGAAATCATGTGTGAGAGAGAGAGAGAGAGAGAGAATGGAAAGATATATCCAAGCTAAAATTGACTCATGGTTGTGAACCGATCCTCGAAATACTTTTTTATCATTGAGACCTTTATGTTCCTCAATTATCCATCACTTTCCTTTACTTTCCTCCTCACATGCAACCTATGACCTTTCACCTTCTTTTTATCGTATTTTCCATTATTTACATAAATAAAATACCAATAAAAGCCTCATTCCTTTCAAAACCTTTGACATTTCCTTTTCCAATCTCCATAGCCATTAATTAATCACAAGTGATGCCCGTCACTATGTCTTTTCCCAACGTTCAACTTGGAATACATGTCCCATGACCTTTCTTGTTATTTTTCCTTTATTAACTTCATTACATGAATTTTTAACCCAGGGTTGTGATATACCCCTCCCCCTTAGGGGAACACCATCCATGGGGTTCATTGACACCTACAACCAACAAGACCATTGAAATAAAAACATACTACCCATGTAGCTTTATAACTTAGCTCATTGCAGTATTTACAATGAACAACCTGCTGAAAAGGAAACCAACGTGACAAACATAGTAACATTACAACCATATCAACATGAACCAAAATATATACATAAACCAAAATATGTACATAAACCAAATTGTTTTTGCATCCACTCACAAACAATGAAGGATACATAGACCACACTTGATCAAACATCTCTAATATCGCTTTATCGGGCCCAAAGTGAATCCATTTCACTTTAACCTCTTACATTACTCAATCTAGGAGCATGAGCATATTTGTCTTCAAAATAGACTACGGTTCTAGTTGTAATTCTCTTTCTAGTTCCACCTGCAATACATATGAGTAAATCACATGATCAAGAAATTTAACGTACTTCATAAGTAATCACACATGGAAAACATCATGGAATTTCACCATGAGAGGTAATGCAAGTCTGTAGGCCATTGGTCCAATCCTCTCAAGGATCTCAAAAGGCTCACAATAATGAGGTTCTAGCTTCACACATGACCCAATCCTCAAGGAGATCTTCTTGGGATTGATGCACCAATACACATGTTCCCCAACCTGAAACTCCTTAAACACCCTATGTTGATCTGCATAAATTTTCTTCCTGTCCCATGCTTCCTTTATATTCTTCTTGATAATATACATTTCTTGTTCCATTTCCACCAACATTTCTATCCTATAAATACCCTGTTCAATAGATCACTCCAACTGGTAGGAGTATTATAAATATGCCCATAGAGTGCCTCAAATAGACTCATCCTCAATGACTCCTGATAACCAATATTATAATCAAACTCAACTAGTGGAAGATACTCTTCCAACTTTCATTGTTGATGCATAACATACATTCTCAACATCTGCGACAGAATCTGGTTGACCCTCTCAGTTTCTCCACTTACCTATCTATGATAAGTTGTGATGAAGGCCAACTATGTACCCACAAATGCAAATAATGCTTTCCAAAACTTGGATGTGAACATGACAGCCTTATATAAAATAATATCCTTCGGTACACCATGCAATCTCACTACATCTCTGATGAAGACATGTGTTATTTCACTAGCTGAATACGTAGACTTCACTAAAATGAAGTGTGCTACCTTATTAGACCTATCAACCACAACCATCATAGAATCATCTTTTCTAGATGTGTGATGAGCGTTAGTATTGCAACAATAATGTCACAACTAATAAAGTTCCTCTCAACTATTGGATTTAACCAAGATCTTTTACTTCTATGATATTAGCATAATTACATGTGAAAGAGTGAAAAAATACATGTGCATATGACTCTTCATGTTCCACACATGACTCTTGGATTTCCACACATTAACTTTTTTCCATTTATTTGAGAATACACCATTACACTATGATGTGGCATGACACATGGACATACATTGACCACAATGATGAAACTTGTACAAGTTACAACTTGACAATGATGACATGGAATTCATGATGAGGCGGCAATGCCAAGTTGTCTTCCTTATTTCTTCATCTTGCATTCTTGATGATAGATCTAGTATATGCTTTATCTTCATGAAATGTCCCTTTTTTTCTTATCATCACCCTCCAAAAGGTCTTGGATGAACATTGGAATCCTCTAAGTCATCATGCAATGTCTTCTTTTTATTTTGGTCCATGATCTGCTTCATATCTCCAAGATAGCTCTCTTTTTTTCTTCTTCTCTACAGGTGTTTCTCTATGCTTTCTCCTTGATATCTACTCGTTAGCATCATATTTTCATGTGTAATAGCCCTGGTGAAAATTCCATGTAATAAATGTTAAAAACAGTAACCACAAATGACTAGGACACTTATTCCAAGCTTAATGTTCAGCAAGACATCCTAGGGGGTGTTCATTTGATTTTTTATGGCTAAGGAAATTGGCAAAGGCATTAAAAGGACTTTTGGCACAATTATTTATTAAAATAATGAAAATTAGGAGAAAAAGGAGGTGAAAGGTCATAGGTTTCATGTGAGGAGGAAAATGAAGAAAATAGAGGTCTCATTCATAAAAAGGCTTCTAAGGATTGGTTGGCAAGCTTTTTTAGTTCAGTTTTGGAGATCTCTCTTTATTCTCTCTTTCTCTTTCTCTCTCATACTCTTATTTACTTATAGTTTTCTTGGAGCACTCTTGGAGGGTGTGGCATACTTGGATTCTTGGAGCAATAAGGCAAAGGAAGAGTAGGAAAGTGCAACAAGGCATTGACATTAGCAACTACATCAGATTTTATTTCAGGTAACGAGTTGCATGTATGATTTATTCATTAGTTTTGGTATGCATGGCACATGCATGTGGTTTCTTGGTTATGATCTATCATTGGCATGGAGGATGGCCGAGATTGATAGTGGATTGCATAACCTTGCCATTTCCCAGATAGCCATGGTGATTGTGGGTTTACTTTCATTGGTTTGTTTTAGTTGGTTCTCATTTTTCCATAGCTTGGGTTGAGTTACTAGTCCTGGAAGCTCGGGTTGAAGAAACGCTCTGGAAGCCCTGTAACATCTTGGGTTGAGTTACTAGTCCTAGAAGCCCTGTAACAGCTTGGGTTGAGTTACTAGTCCTGGAAGCCCTGGTTGGACAAACACTCTAGAACCCCTTGGCGAGTTGAGTTACTAGTCTTGGAAGCCTTGGTTAGAGAAATGCTCTAGAATCCCTAAATAAGCTGTGGGTTGAGTTACTAGTTATGGAAGCCTTGGCTGGACAAATTCTCCAAAAGCCCTGAAAGGCTTAGATGGAGACCAATCTGATGATGGTTTTTTATGATGTCCGATCGTGAGGTGGAATCAATGTTTAATGGGTTGAGGTGGGTGGCCTCTGGAAGCCCTGGATGAGTTTTGATTTATGTGTTCTATGAGATCCCACATTCATGCTTGGAATATGGCACGAGGGTGATTGGTTGAAGAGAGACTTGGCTCAGCCAATCTATGGTCAGCTGGAATGTGGTTGTCCCTTTTCTTCTATGGAATATCAAAAGTCAAAAATTTATCCATACTGAAGGTAAATCCCACTAATAATGTGGTAAAAATTTCAGGTATTGGTTCACAATACTTTAGGAATTATGATCCATAGAAGATGACCTTCCTGAATGCACCTTTAAACAGGTCACGTTGGAATTTCTATAATAACGTTTCTTCTTTAGGCTTTCAAAATCTGAAGAATTGTCTACATTGAGGGGAAATACTAAGGATTATGTTGTAGAAGTTTTAGATATTGGGGTTGCAATATTTTATGAGATATGATCAAAGGGAGTCGAGCCTTCTGAATGCTCCTAAAATTAGATCTCAAATAGGTCACACTGACATTTTTGTTATAACTTTTATTATGGGAACTCTCAGGAGCTGGAATGTTTTGAAAAATGAGAGGAAATCCTGCTTAGATAGTGATAAAAATTTCAGACATTTATTCACTATATTTTAGAAGATATTACCAGTGTAAATCGAGCTTTCTGGATACTCCCTGAATTGTGCACCAAATAGGATTGTGTTGGTATTTTGTTATGACTTTTCATCTATGAAATCTCATAAGCTAAAACTGTTGAAAATAATACTGAGAAGGGGGGGGGGGTGAATCAATATTATCTAGTTCTTTTACCAAATATTCCTTATTTACACTTTGAATTATTTTTGTGTATCAGTACCATAAAATAATGAGCATGAACAAGAAAAACAGACAGTCACATCAAAGAACACCAGATATAAGGTGGAAACCCAATGTGGGTGAAAACCACCTGCTGCAATATGTCTCTATCTTCTTTCAAATTACAAACTCCTTTTACAATGGTCTTGTACTGGTGCATTCATTTACCAGTACGCAGGTTGCAACCTGCAGAGAGCTACAACTCTCTCTCGCTTTCCAGTCTCTCCTGGAAGGGAGCTAAAACCCCCTACTTCTTTTCAAGGACCGCTTTTCATAAATTTTTCAAACTGGATCCATATACATCAAACGATCATCAAGTTCATGTAAGTTACACAGTTAGCTGCAGTAACTAGATCAACAATAACATAACTAAACCCAGAACACCTTTTCAACAGAAAAATCCAGTCAATAGATAGTCATGAGACAGATACGCAACTTTCCTTTCTTTGGCCTGCGTCGCTACGCACTTCACCCTCTGTTTCTCTGCGTATACCCGCAGAGTTCCTTCTGCTGCACTGCGTGACCACGCACTGCTTCTTCTACTGTGCTGCGTACAATACGCACCCAAATGCACTATCGCACCGCGTACTTCACTGAAGCCACGCACCCAAAGACACTATCGCTCCGCGCACTGTTTCTATGCGTACGCACCTGAACCTCTGTCGCTCTGCGTACCCACACACTGCGCCTTTGTTGCCTCTGCGTACCCACGCACTGCCCCTTCGTCGCCTCTGCATACCCACGCACTACCCCTTTGTCGCCTCTGCGTACCCACGCATTCGCACCGTTAATCACCTGCGTACCACTGGTTAGGGCCAAAATACAGTCAGATGCTCAGATTTGGCCTTGCGCTCAAGAGATCACCCTTCACAGATCAACTTCTCTTATAGATCAAGCTTTTAAACCGAGAAACCAATATTTCAGATCTTAAGATATTCAATTTTCAAAAGATGCCCAAGCCAAATGATCTCCTTTGCTTTATATAGGCAAGCTCTTCCTCGAATCATGGACCAATACCACGGGCCAAAACCATAATAATACAATACCGTCGGCTAAATACCAAGGGTTAAACATAAGAAACCCCACGTGTGCGCGCTTTACTGCCTTGAAGAGTGTGCACTGGGGGTACGCACCTTCTGAATGGGTGACCTGCGGGTATGTACGCACTTTTTGTATGGAATGCCTGCGTGTACACGCCTTTTGTACTCAGTACCTGCGTACCCAATACTTTCTCCAATATTTGAAAGCTGATCATCAATCTCTGTTACTGACCTGATGTATAGTGCTCCATCACCTGCAAGAGTTGCCATCAAGGACAACACTTTATCCATAATGCCAACAATCTCCCCCTTTGGACTTGATGGCAACCTCAGCTTCATTCTCCCCCTTTGACATCAAGGGAAAAGGGTTATGCTCCCCCTAAGAACATGCTCCCCCTGAATATGAACCAGATCTGTAAAGAAGAACCATAATCCACCAAACACCATAAATGACCATGAAAGAGATAGAGACATATTGAAACAATATTCAGACCAGCATCCATGATCGCCTTTCTGTACATCCTCCATAATGCCAACAATGCATTATGTGCTCCCCCTGAACTTGTGCCATTCGATCTTCAACCAATCCGCAAACCAGCAAATGTACCCAAATGAACCTTGCGTACACCCATCAAAAGAGATTCAATAAGATGATACATCAACAACCCCCAGCTTTTGCCTGAGGTATTCAAAGGTCTCCCTGGGCAATGGTTTGGTGAGAATATCAGCAACTTGTTCCTTAGAAGGAACATACTCCAACTTGACCTTTTGTTCAAGAACTTGTTCCC
>APFE030827280.1:96219-122808 GCA_000404065.3 Pinus taeda | reverse complement strand
ATTATTGAGATCGAAAAATTGCTCCATCTATAATATCCATGTTGCGGGATCCTTGCCATCAAACTTCCTCATATCGATTTTTGGAATATGGTGGGTCTTCGATCCAACATTAGAGTCTATGGAATCATGATTAACATTTCTTTTGTTCTCATCATGAATTTCCTTTAGTACCCTTTCACTATTAGTGACCATTTCTTGTAGAAACTTATTATTATTTATTTTCAATTCTTCCATCTTATCATCCATGCCATCAATTTTAGTGCCCATGCCATTCATCTTAGCTTCCATGCCATTCATCTTAGCATCCATGCCATTCATCTTAGCTTCTATGCCTTTCTTTAAACAATCCATCTTATCTTCTACACATTTCTTTAAACCATCCATCTTAGCTTCTACATCTTTCCTTAAACCATCCATCTTAGATTTTGTTGCTTTTTGTGCAAGTGACACTTGTTTCACTTGTTCTTGTAATTTTGATTTATCATATAACATTTCTTCTTCTTCTTCATGAGTCATGCTAGAGCTTTTAGGTTCCTTACTAGGTGTTTGCATTTTCTTTCTTCGGGGCATCAGTTACCGATAATAATGCTCCACTAGCCCTTTGAATTCCTTCAAAATAAATTTTCAAACCAATCTTAAGCAAAAATTTAAAAGAATCTACACACCTTTTTTTCACTTTGTGGGAGCTTGATATTGCTTCTGATGTATCTCTGTACTTTCAGATCATCCAGTTCTAAAATTACAACCTATGGTAGCATTGTGTGCCCTCTTTCCAATGCCACCAGTCTGATCGCAATTGGATTCTCCAAGGAAGCGTTATGCAAAATCTCCCACAATGACCTGATTATAGACTAGTTCAGTAGAGCGAACTTGTACGATGTGCCACGAGTCACGGTTTCGACCTTTGCCTCTAAAAAATATATACAATAAACTACAGTCCATCATATTTCTTCAACTTCTTACGAAATTTCAATCCAATTCTCATAGAAAACGTTATGATGATTTTCCCTAGGTCACCTGTTTGGAATGTAATTCAGGAGTCTGCAAAAATACCAACTTCCTCAGATCATATCTCTGCAACTATAGTGCAAAACGCTCTGAATTTCCGACTCAAGCTTCAGCGCAATGTCTTCTCAAATGGGTTTTTTTTTAGCTTCTGAAACATCGCAGAAAAAAAGTTATAGTGAAAATGCCACGATGACCTGTTTGGATCAGCGAAACCCTAGAATCCAAAGCTTTGATACCAAATGTTATGGAACCAGCTCAAGAAAAAGATAGAAAAAATAGATCAACGACTTAAAATTCAGCTTCTTCGAGGGGGAAACCTCCTTTACATTACATAAATGAACAATTCTTTGATGATTCAAATGAAAAAACCTCCTTTCTATATATAGGAGTCTAAGGAGTCACGATATAACCCAGCGGACCTAATAATAATAATATAAAGCCACAAAAATAACAATAGAGGGATTCTATGGGGCACAGTAATAATAATATGGGGGCAATAGGGGCACAAAAATATTAATAATGGGTACAACTATAATAGTAATGGGGTAATCACTAGTATTATAGGGACCCAACAGAGATAGAGGTCTTCGAGAATGAGCATGGAGGGAGCTACTCCTCCCTAGAACAGAAGGACAAGATTACATCCCTACTTTCCAAGAGGAGTTAGATATTAAAGGATCGAGAAGAAAGTTGGCATCTAAGAAGTAGAGCTATACAACTTATGGAAGGGGATGATAATACAAAATTCTACCATAAATTTGCAAATGGGCGCAAGGCCATTAATACCATATGGCAGCTAACAAATGAGCAGGGAGAAATAGTGAATACCTTTCCGAGGTTAGCTACCCTGGCTACATCTCACTTCAAGCATATTTATAAGGCCCCACAAACTGCTACTCTGGTAGAAGTCATGCACACAACTCAACTGTTTCCCAAGTTCATCGATCAAGATGATGCTTTGGAACTGACAAAGGATGTCACATTGGGGGAACTCGAAGCCACTCTAAAATGGTGCAAATGAGACAAAAGCCCGGGCCTAGATGGATGGAATGTGGAATTATACCTAGCCTTTTTTGATACTCTCGGAGACGACCTCTTAAAATTTATAGAGGATTGTCGATCTAATGGAAAGATGTACGAGGCCTTCAACTCCACCTTCATCGCTCTCATCCCCAAAACTGACAACCCCGCCACCTTCAATGACTTCCATCCCATCTCCTTGTGCAATTGCATATACAAGATCATTTCCAAGATCATAGCCAATTGCCTCCAACCGCTCCTGTCCACCCACATCTCAGTTGAACAATTTTCCTTCTTGCAAGACAGACAAATCCATGAGGCTATTGGGACCGCACAAGAAATCTTGCACTCCATCTAGTCAAATAAAATAAAAGGTACAATTTTAAAAGTAGATATCTCGAAAGCTTTTGATAGAGTAAACTGGATCTACATTAGAATGCTGCTAACTCATCTAGGCTTCCCCTATGATTTTATAAAATGGATTATGTGCTGCATTATTAATGTAACATTCAGTGTCCTTGTTAATGGGGAGGCATTACCTTTCTTTCATTCCGAGACAGGTCTCAAGCAGGGGTGCCCATTATCCCCATTACTCTTTTTACTCATCATGGAGGGGCTCAGCAGACTCATAAAAGAGGAACGTCAAAGGGGAAGGTTTAGAGGTATCAAGATCATAGATAGGTGCACCCTGACACACTTACTCTTTGTAGATGATGTTCTGCTCTTCCTCAACAGGAGTATTGGTGACTTGACCTCGCAGCAGAATACTTTCTCTATTTTCTAGTGGCCACAAGCATGATCCGTTAATGATGAAAAGTCCACCATAATAGACCCTGGGTTCTCTCTTCGTGAGATACAGTATGCCCTGATCATATTCCCTTATACACTTCAACAACTGGAGGAGGGACTAAAATATCTGGGTTATAAATTAAAGCCTCATGGTTACAAAATCGCAGATTGGATTTGGCTTATTACCAAGATGGAAAAGAGGCTCAACATATGGTACCACAAATATTTTTCACGAGCAAGCAAACTGATACTCATCAAAGCAGTTTTGGAGGCCATACCGGTGTATTGGATGTCACTAGCATGGATACCAAGGGGTATCTTATCTAGAATACAAAATCTTTGTTGTAGATTCTTGTGGAAAGGAAAGCAGTTGGAGAAAATCTTTGCATGGGCAAAATGCGAATCTCTAGCTCTTCCAAAGAAATGGGGAGGATGGGGAATCAAAAGGCTGGAAAATTTCTCTACTGCCTTGGCAGCCAAACTCGGATGGCAGCTAATCACCTCTCATAGTTTCTGAACCAAGGTTACCACCTCTAAATATAATTCACCACTAAGTATCATGGATTGGCTCCACCAACCACAATGGAAATTAGCAATCATATCAATCATATGGAAGGTAGTTTTGCAATCAATGTCTCTTATTTGGGATGGACTCGCCTAGAGAATACATTCGGGAGCATCAGTGAGAATAGGGGTAGATCCCTGGATCGGATGTGGAAATGCACATAGGCTAGCGGATGAGCTAAAGACCCACCTCACAGCCATGGGCATCACACCTATCAGTCATATTGCGGATAGAGAGCACACCACATTCGTGCAAAAAGCTTGGAAATCTGGGCATGCAGTTCAGATTCCAAAACCATGGAAGCAATATTGGAAGGAATACACAAATGCTCTTATTGAATCTCACATCAAAATTATAGAAGGAGAGGATGAGCTAATATGGGCACCTGCAAAGCACAGGAAATATTCACCAAAAGAAGGTTATCTAGTATTAATGGGCTCTAAAAAACCACCAATATGTGAATCCTGGTGGAGCAGTATATGGAAGTTAAAAGCACCACCTAGGACAAGGCTCCTCATGTGGACAATTATGAAGAATAAGATACCAATTGGAGAAAACTTAATAAAAAGATCTTTTCACAAACCCTTTTGGTGTTTTCTATGCAAGATCAGTAGCGAGGATGTTGATCATCTATTCCTCAAGTGCTCGGTTGTCAGTATTCAATCACACTTGCCCTGTCTCATCCATTAGTAGGTTTTCTCAGTACTAGAAGCATGGGTCTCTTGGTGTTCTGCTGCCTCCCTGCCAAAGGCCAGAAATATACTTGTTCTCACTTGTTGGGATATTTGGATTGCCCGCAACCGTTATATTTTTCAGAACTCAGCCCCCCATTGGCCTACTATCTCTACCTGCATCCTATCAGATTACCATATAATTCCCGAGGAAGAAACAATCTCCACTCCCAAACATGTTACCCCTAAAAGCATAAATTACACACACCCATGGGCTTACTTTGATGGTTTAGCATAGGATATTGGTTGTGGGGGTCGTGCCATTCTACACCTTTCTGAAACTCATTCTTTCAAAATACAAATGGGCCTAGGGAGGGGTACAAACAATTTTGCCGAACTTATCACGACTAAATATACCATACAATATGATCTGGAAAAACAATGCAAGAACTTACAATTATTTGGGGACTCAAAAATTGTTTGCAATTGCATAAACAAAATTGCAAACTGAAATGAATATTCTCTGAGACACATTATGGACAAGATTCATCGACTCATCAATCTTTTTGACACTTTTGTTTATCATCATATATACATGGAATGAAACTCAATTGTTGACCTCCTATCCAAGGAATCAGTGCACAGGACTATCAGGACTTGGATTATCCAGGAGCAGAGGGATGGTACCTTCAATCAGCACTACCATAGACCTTACAGAATAGCTGGCTCTGATGGAGCCTGTCTATATTTTTTTTTGTTTATATAATTTTTATTTATTCTTAATGCTATCAGAATACATATGATAGTTAAAATACTCTCTGCGTAGAGAATTTTTGAAACCTACAGTGACAGTTCAGTGTCTCCCTGCGTGGAGTACACCATGTTTTGATACTACATACTTGATAGGCTCTATGCCACAAATAAAACATATGCTTTTGCATCTACAAAATGTAATTTTCTTTGCATAATGAAAATTACGAATTTTCCAAAGGCAAAAAAAAGAAAGATATACATATTCTCTTTCCATTCATCAATTCTTCAATCATTTTCTTTGTAGTTTATAAAAAAAATTCTTTGCATAAAGCTCTGTTTTGATGGAAAAATAATTATGTGTTACTTTCTTTCTTGCTTAATGAATTCATGTTTCATGCTCATTAAGACCTTTTCCTTCTTCCAAACACTACACTACACCAAAAAACTTTAAGATCCATCACAAAAGTAATGCTACCTTGCTCCTTTATATCTTTGTTGTTGTAACCCTTTGATCCTCTGACCTAGCTCCCTGATTTTTTTCCCTTATCCAACAACAAAACCCTATATTTTCCAAAACCCACCTGAGCCTAGCTACCTAGCCTAAATTTCCTTTACATTCCAGTCATCTCTTGGTTGTGACTTCATAGAGAGAGCCTTCTTTGGTTTGGTAGGGCTAGTTACCAAACTAAAATCTTGGTTTGTGGTTACCTCTGTCGATCTCCTCATCAGCCTAGGACATTGTGGAGGATAAAAGAGGGCATGACAACTAGGGAGTGCCAAGGTGTTCTAGTGAATGTAAGATTCCCAAGTCATGGAAAAATTTAATGCTAGTTGTGAGGTCATGATTGCCAAGGTATGTTAGGGAATGCTAGGGCATGTTAACATGTGCCAGATAGTACGAAGACAAGTCAAACAAGCTAAGGCATGCCAAGATGTCTAAGGGTGTAACAATGCATGCCAAGGACTGTTAAGGCAACAAAAGGAAGGAACAAGTTAAACTACAAGGAAATGAGCACATAATAGGGTTAATAAGTCATCAATTTACCTTTTCTATGAGAGGCATGCTAGGCACACCAACACTAGGTGCCAATAGGTGCCAAGTGCCAAGTGTCAATGCATTCTAAGTGCTAAATCTTCCTCTGTTTCTTTTTATCTAGTTTCCAATAATTGATCTCAAATAAATTTAATATTAAACCATGCCAAATCATACCAAGTCATCTCAACGCATGCCAAACATGCTAAGACTTTCCAAGTGCCAACATGTGCCAAGTGTCAATGTGTGTCAGGGAGCGTGATGCATGTTATGAAGTGGTAGAGCATATTGAAGAGTGCTAAGGTGTGCTAGAGAGTGCCAATGCATGCTCAGGAGTGTTAGGGAGTACTAGGACAACACGAGGGAGCACTAAGTCAAAATGCATGGAAGTGAAAGAATATGAGGGTGTGTCGGGGAGTGTCAATGAGTGCTAGATTTCATGCCAAGGAGGGAGTGACAAGGTATTCTAAGTAGGGGTAAGGCATGCCAGGGAATATCAAGAAATGTTGAGAAGTGCTAGAGTTTTTTAGGTAGTTCCGGGGTGTGCTAACATGTGGCAAATAATTCCAAGGCATGACAGGTGCTAAGATATGCTAAGATGTGTACAGTGCCATAGTATGCCAATATGCGTTAAGGAGTTTCAAGACAACAAAAGGAATAACCAAGCTAAAATGCAAGGAAATGAACATATAAGAGGTTTAATAAGTCGGGACTTTATCTTTTTCAGAAGGGGAATTCTAGGCACACTAATAATATGTTCCAATACATGCCAAGTGTCAGTGTGTGCGAAGTTCCAATGTGTGCCAAGTGCTAATGTTTGTCAATGAAATATTATGCCAAGGTGTTCCAGGGCATGATAGCGACTACAAGGCATGCCAACACGTGATAGGGGAGTTGATCTGGATTTAAACAAGAACGCAACAAACTACAAAGATAACCATAAACATAGAGATGCAGCGAAAATAATACTTCATTTCATTAATGTAAAATACTAAAATATGCTTACAAACAGGAATGGAAATAAACCAGCTAGGGCGATGGTAGCTTATCTCTGACAAGAGATGTGGTGGCTACATGCCTCTGAACTGCCTTACAATGAGGCTCAAAGGCCTTTTTATTATTGAACAATAAGAGAAAACCCTAAACAACCAAAACCCTAACCTGAGGAGATGTAACACCAAGTGTTTATGGGCCCTGTTGGGGTGAGTTGGACAACCAACTTCCCGGGGTCGCGACTTGGTCATATTATCTCTGTTTGACGTGCATGATAGCCCATTGGAAAGATCTCTCCAAGGAATATGACGAAAAAGATGATCTTAGACAAAAAATTGTTGGTAGTGGTATATTTCCAAAAAAAACATCGTTTAGGGCCTCAAAATGACTCCAGAAGTTTAGGACCTAAAAAACTGCTAAAAATAGTAAATTATAAGGAAACTAAAAAACTGAAAGAAGCAATGGGGGGTCCAAGTGGAATTGGCGGGCGGCCACCAATATCCACCTGGATCATTCCTCCCCCCTTAGGAATCAATGGTCCCCATTGTGTTGAGTTCCTCCATGATATGAGGGAACTTCTACTGAACTTGGTCCCTAGTGAGCCACTTGCCGGCCTAGTGAAGGAGTTGGCTTGCTTTGAAAACTCGATACATTTGGATATTCTGCTGGCAAGTGTGCTTGATCTATGTGTCCATGATCCAATCAGTTGTATCTTTTTCCAAGCAATATGGATTTAACTCTGTGGGTGTGAGCTGTTTTGCAATGTCAGATGTGTCTAGTAATGGTGGAAAGTATGGCCGAAGGCGGTCAACATTGAACACTGGGTGCAGGCCAAGGAATGGGGGAATGCTGGGCTCAAATGCATTATCTCCCACAGCCCTGATAATGGTGTAAGGACCATATCAGAGTGGTCTGAGTTTTTGATAGGCTCCGGTAAGGCATTCCTTTGGCAAAGCAACCAGACTTTGTCGCCCAAATGAAACTTGTGTGGTACCCAATGTTGATCATGTCGCTGCTTGTACTTGGCATTTGATTTCTCCAGAATACCATGGACCTACTGGTGAATATGTTGGGTGTGCTCAATGAAGTTGTTTTCCTTATCTGTTTTAGACTGGACATGAATCGAATCTGCGTGAGTAGCTGCAAATGGCATGGCCACATCAATGGGGCATAATGGCTGGAACCCCAAGTCCACCTGAAAAGGGTTGTGGCCAGTCGAGCTATGGAGAACCTGGTTGTAGCTATGCTAAACATAGGGGAGGCTCTCATCCCATGTGCGTGGATGCTTTGAGTTGTACATGCACAAAATGTGTACGATCATCCTATTGACAACCTCTTTCTAGCCATCATTTTGAGGATGGAAGGTTGTGGACTTAGTGAGTTTGGTGTTCAGTATTAACCAGAGCCTGGACCAAAATGTACATAGGAATTTGTTGTCCTAATCTGAGATGGTAGACTGTGGGATCCCAAAGTGTACCCACACTCGTTCAAAAAGAGTTTAGCAGTGGCCTCTGCTGTGATATTCTTCTTGTAGGCCGCCATAATGGCCATCTTCGAGAACCTACCACAAAAAATTTGTCATTTCCATGCTTAGTGGAAGGAATTCCTGACATGTAACCCATGGAGATGGATTCCCAAGGTCAACTAGGGGTAGGAAGTGGGGTATAGAGGCCTTGCTTCTTGATGGTCAGTTTGGCAATGGCACAGGCAGTGGATGATCTGATGTACTTCTCGACATCCTGTCGAAGATTCGGCCAATAGAAATACTTTTGCAGTACTGCCACCGTTTTCTCAACCCCAAAATGCTGAACAACCCAACTATAGTGTGCTTCCCAAATCATCTTGGCACGCTCACTTGAAGGAACACAAAGGTGACCCAGGTGGCATAATAGGTCATCCTGGAGGTGAAAATCTGGAACATGTTGACCCTCCAAGAGTTTCTAGTATGTGTGGCCGAATTTTGAGTCAATTTTGTAGAGAAGTGGCCAATCAGAAGTCTCGTGGCCACAAGAGTTGATTACGGTGGTTAACGCGATGATCGGTGGTCGACTAAGGCAATCTGCAACATTAGGGTGTTGCCCTTCTTATACTTGATATTCAAATGGAATTATTGCAGATATGTGGACCACTTCTGATAGCGATCATTCTGTAATTTCCCTTGGGTCTGTATGAACTACACGCGTCGATGGTCTGTGTGGATGAGCATTTCCTTCCCCAAAATGTAATGCTTCCATTGTTGGCAGGCCTGCACAATGGAATACATATCTTTGTCATAAGTGGGATACTTCTGGACTGTGTCTTAAAGTGTCTCACTATGATATGTCACTGGATGCCTGCGTTGAGTAAGGATTGCCCCAATAACATAGTTGGAGGCATTTGCCTTGACCTCAAATGGTTGTTGCAAGTCTGGTAATGCGAGCATTGGTGCCGAGCAGAGACAATATTTCAACTTTGTGAATGCCTTCTATTGAGATTCAGACCAAAATATTTTTTCTTTTGCTCCTCCCTTGGTGACTTGACTCAAGGGCCAAGTGATATGAGAAAATCCCAACACGAACTTGCAATAGAAGTTGACAAGACCTAGAAATTTGCGAAGCTCTATCAGAGTAGTCGGAGATGGCCAATCCTGAATGACTTGGATCTTGGCTGGATCGACATGCACCCCTTGTTCATCAATAATGTATCCCAGATACTGAACCTGGGTCATGCCAAAAGTGTATTTCTCCAAATTGGCACATAACTTGTGCTGCTGCAGTGTTTGGAGAACCTGTTGGATGTGGTGGAGGTGCTCTTCCCAACTCTGGCTGAAGATCAGGATGTCATCCAAGTATACCACTACACATGATTTGGTGAATGGCCGCAAGATGTCATCCATTAGCCTCATGAAGGTTGCAGGAGCATTTGTCAATCTGAAAGGCATAACCAACCATTCAAAAAGGCCCTCCTTGACTTTGAAGGCAGTCTTCCACACATCAGAGGGTTTGATTGATCTTGCTGAAATATTTTGCCCCCTTCAATTGGTCCAGGAGGTCATCAATTCATGGGATCGAGTACCTATTACAGACATTGATCTTGTTGAATACCCGATAGTCAATACAGAGTCTCTAAGTCCCATCCTTCTTCTCTACCAACACGATCGGGCTCCCACAGGGCGATGAACTCGGATGGATGTGACCTTTTTGCAGCAGCTCTTGAATCTGCCTTTTGATTTCATTGTTCTCCAGAATGGAGCATCGATAGATTGGTCCATTTGGTATCAGTGCACCTGGGGTCAGATCAATGGAGTGCTTGACCTGATAGTGTAGAGGAACCCCTGCGGGGGAGGTGAAGATGTCCTTGTATTCCTCTGCAACCTTGTCCATCTGTAGTTGTCATGCGAAGGGGCCCTGTTTGGAGGTCGTGGCCACCATATTCTTCTTTCCTTGAGGGCATATCATCAGGAAAACAAATTTCCTGGTTTTGGAAATGAGCTTACTACATTGTTTTGTAGTAACCAAAGAGATGGCGGTAGGGGATGCTACCTCTGGTATCCTATACAACTTATTTCCCAAAGTAACAATAACATCACGGGGCCTTGATTCATACATAGCATGTCACTTCCACAAGTATGGTTTTCCTAATAATACATCACAAACTAGAAGGGGAGCAATGTCACACAATACCTCCTCTGTGAAGGGCTTGATGTTGTATGGAAGGAGACACTGCTAGCTCATGTGAAGATCCTGTCCTTAGTGAAGCCACCCGATGGTGTACGGTTGTGGATGTGTTGTGGTTGGTAAGCCCAGCCACTTCACAACCTCTGCCGAAATGAGGTTCTTTTGGCTCTCACTATCGACAATGAACTGTAGCGAGGAGCCCTTTACCCACATCTGGGAGTGGAAGAGACGCTCCTCCTCCTCTGGGTCTTCAGGTTCCTCCTTCTAGATCTTCATGGTGGCAATGGTGGTGTTGAGCTCCGCATCGATAATCTACTTCCCTTTGTCATTCCCCTTGTCGGGTTCTGACTCAGAGTCGGAACATACACCTGATTCTAAAACCTTTAACTCGGCCACCAGTGACTGCTTGGCTCGACACTCAGTTGTGTTGTGAGTGGAGCTCTTATGGAACTCACACCACTTTCCTATGTCCTTTTTCGGCTTCAAGGTGTTGTTCTTTGCTTGCAGCTTTGGCGGGTTGTCTTGGGTCACCTCACCTTGGCTTTGTCCTTTGTTCTATGGTTTGGGGGCACCTTTCCCTTACTTCGGATTTGCTGATCGAAAGTCTCGCTTCTTATGTTTAAACTTTTTCTCGACCTTAATGACATATCGGTATGTCGTGCCGAGCAAGGAGATGTTGAGGAGTTTTGTTTCTTCCTGGATGTACTTGTGCAGGCAGCTGCAGTATTTGAGTACCAAATGTTTCTCTGTATCCTTAATACCCAAATTTGTGCAAAGGGTATAGAAAATATTGGTAAAGTCCAACCCGTCTTGGTCCCTTCCTTGCCGCAGTGTGGTCCACTTTATGTATTGATCCTCATAGCTTCTGACAGGATAGTATTGTTCCTTGATGGCATCCCAGAATGAATTCCAAGTGGGTGCGGCTGAAAATAGTGAGCCTGTACTTTCATCCTTCTGCTCGTAGTAAGTTTCCCACCAATCCTTGATGTGGGGGGCTGCTTTGACAAGAGCGAAAATAATCTTTTCTCGACTGGAAAAATCATGAACATAAAAATAACCCTCTAACATATTTAACCATTTATCGATGGCATCTGTGTCTATTTGACCCTCGAATATGGGGATTTCAAAATTAACTTGTACCTTAATCAATGTGGCATTTCTAGAGTAGCTGTTGGAAGCCGATGCACTGCCCTTGGGTAGTCGCTGAAGGATCTGGGCAAAGTTATCCATAATCACATTCCTTTGTCGCTCTAGAGCTTCTTCGAGCAAGATTTTGATAGGATCTCTTGCCCCCTCGTCTTTCTTTTCATCTGCCATGGGAGAGCGTCAAGATTGGTGAGGCTGGTCTTGTAAAGGTTCAACTAGTTCAAGCCCTAACTCCTTATATCCCTACCTCGTTGGGGACATGCAAAGAAAAATAGAAAAAAAAAAGAAAACCGCTCTGATACCACTAATTTGGATTTAAACATGAACACAACAAATTACAGACATAACCATAAACATAGAAATGCAGTGGAAATAATACTTCATTTCATTAATGTAAAATACTAAAATATGCTTACAAACAGGAATAGAAATAAACCAGCTAGGGCGATGGTAGCTTATCTCTGAGAAGAGATGTAGCAGCTACATGCCTCCGAAATGCCTTACAATGAGGCTCAAGGGCCTTTTTATTATTGAATAATAAGAGAAAACCCTAAACAACCAAAACCCTAACCCAAGGAAATATAACACCAAGAGTTTATGGGCCCCATTGGGGTGAGTTGGACAACCAACTTCTCGGATTCGCGACTTAGTCATATTATCTCTGTTTGACGTGCATGATAGCCCGTTGGAAAGATCTCTTTGAGCACTACGATGAAAAAGATGATTTTATATAGAAAATAGCTAGTGGCAGTAGATTTCCAAAAGACCGTCGTTTAGGGCCTCAAAAGGACCCGAAAAACTACTAAGAATAGTAAATTGTGCTACAGTTAAGGAAACTAAAAAAACGAAAGAAGCAATGGTGGGGGTCCAAGTGGAATTGGTGGGTGGCCACCAATATCCACCTGGATCAAAAGTGCTATGCTATGCTAGGGCATGCCAACATGTACTTGGGAATCCTACTCATGGTAAGATGTTCTAGGTACAAATATGTTCCAAGTACAAAGATTTTCCAAGACATGTGAGGTGTCAAGGAATGTTAGTGTACTGTTCCAAAGTATGTTAAGGAGTGCCATGAGTGTTGAGGAGTGCTAGGTCTCTCTCATTAATATAATTGTCAAAGCTTGATTATGTATTAAATAATATAGTTCCTACACACACTAGTGGAACTTTATTTAAAGGAAATTCTCTAGATAATAAACCTAGAGGTGAATCATGTGTTGACTCATAGGAAAACTATATTGTTATGACTTGAGGGAAATGATACACACTAAATAATTCTTAACAAATTGACTGACTATTATAACCACTATTATCTTGGACACATAATGAAAATGAATCCACAACAATGTTCTTAAATCACTATCATTTGACAAAAAAAATAGTAACAGGTACATAGCATCATCAAAAACTCATTGGAATGATCAATGATGACAAACGTTTTTTTACCATCACCAAAAGTAACAAAAAAGAGCATTGTTGAGGGTCAATAAAAGATCATCACTAGAAGTGTCACCAAAGAGAGAATTAGTGATGGGCCTTTAACGCCCCTCACCAAAAGTGTCACCAAAGAGAGAATTAGTGATGGGCTCTTAATGACCCTCACCAAAAGTGTCATTAAAAATGGATTTGGTGACAAACCTTAAAGGACCATCACTATATACACTTACAATAACGATTTTTTAAAGACCATCACCATATGCGACGTTGGTGACAGACCTTAAAGGTTCGTCACATGCATGAAGCGTCATAAAAAACTCATTGGAATGATCAGTGATGATGAACATTTATTAACCCTCAACAAAGGTAACCAAAAATATTGTTGGTGACGATCAATAAAAGATCGTCACTAGAAGTGTCACCAAAGAGAGAATTGGTGATGGGCCTTTAACGACCCTCAACAAAAGTGTCACTAAAGAGAGAATTAGTGGCGGGCCTTTAACGACCCTCACCAAAAGTGTCATTGAAAATGGCTTTGGTGACAAATTTAAAGGACCATCACTATATACATTTACAACAACGCTTTTTTAAAGACCGTCACCATATGTGACATTGGTGACGGACCTTAAAGGTCCATCACAGGCATGACCCTCACCAATGACCTTTTCTCTTGTAGTGATAGCTATTTTTTTTGGGTCCACCTACAGTCCTTGGTAAGATATTGAAAGACCTAGCACAATCCCTACAGTCATCTAGAATTCACATTTTTCGGGACTGAGAGACAGGTTCGTTTCAATGCATTTGTGTAGTACCTTACCTAAGTTGGACAAAGCCTCCTCAAAATCACCCACATAAGGTGTGAAATCATCCATATATATTTCTACCGCATCATGGACTAAAGCAACAAAGATACTCAGGACTTCTCTTTGGAAAGTGGCAGGAGCATTGCATAGGCCAAAAGGAAGGAGCCTATAGGAAAAAGTACCCCAAGGACAAGTGAAGGTGGTTTTATCCTGGTCTTTTGGGCTAATCTGGGTTTGATTGTACCCGCTGAATCCGTCTAGGAAAGAGAAAAATTCTTTCCCTGCCAGGCCATCTAGCACTTGGTCGATGAAAGGTAGAGGGAAATGGTCCTTCTTTGTAACTTTGTTCAACTCCCTGTAATCAACACAAATCCTCCACTTACCATTTTTCTTAGGAACTAACACCAAAGGAGAGACCCACTCACTGTTGGAGATAGGATAAATGAATCTTGCATCTAGCAATTTTTGCAGTTCTTCTTTGACTATATCTTTAAGAGTTGGATTCATCCTCCTTTGGGGTTGCTAGACTAGCTTGCAACCTTCTTTGATGTAAAAGTGGCGAGTACACATTGAGGGGTGTACTCCCTTCATTTCTTTGTAATTCCAAGCAAAGGCATCCAAATGTTCCTTTAGCATGTTGCACAACTTCTCCTCTTGGAGAAAAAAAAGATATGGATTGATTTTCAAAGTTCTCTCAGGACTGAATTCTATTGTTTTGACATGGAGAGGGTCAAAATTGGCCAAGTACATATCAATTGGATGGTTTTTCTGGGTTTCCTCTACTACTTCTTCTAGGGACAATGTACTAGGAATTGGACTTTGGAGTAGGTGTTCAATCAAATCATCTTCATCCTATTGTCCTCCTCTCATGGTTGTTTCTAAAGTATACAATTGGGTAGAATAAGCTTGATCTTCTTCCTCCTCTTCCAGCCATAAAGGTAAATCATGTTCTAGAGATGGCTGAGTGGGAGGGTATAGGACTAACTGCTTAGACATATGCCCATTCTTGATGGTCATATTCCCAGCTCTGTAGCTAATGTGAGCATCGGTAGTGGCCAACCAGGGCCTCCCAAAGATGAGAGAGTAACTAGTAAGCTTAGCCTTAGGTTGGAGAACTAGGAAATCTGCAGGGTACTCCCAAGAGTCAATGGAGACCATCACATCCTCCATAATCCCCTCGGGGGTCACTTTGGAGCAGTCTGCAAGTTGCAGGACTATTTTGGTCTTTCTCAATGAGCCTTGGAGATTGAGCTTGAGCATGGTGTCCTTAGTCATCACATTAATGGTAGCCCCAAGATTGATCAAAGTGTGTGGTACAATGCTTCCATTGGTGTGCACATCTACTATAGGGCTTCCAAGGTCCAAATATTTTGGATAGATTACCTGCCCCAAAATTAAGTTGGATAGTTGTCCAATGACATTAATGGTAGGGGCATCTCTTTTTCGCCTCCCTAGATGCTTGAAGCACTTCTCCTTAATCAACTTGTTGTAAATAGGTACATCTTTAATGGCTTGGAGAAGTGGAATCTTAATACATAGGTTTTCCAATTCTCTTAGAAGTTTTGTCTCTTATGGGTTTACTTTAAGAATGCTTTGCTCTCTTTCTCCTTCAACCTCCCTAGGTGGAGGTGGAGGTTGGTTATCTGGGAGTACTCTCCCAGATCTCAGGTTAATATCCTGAATCTCCACAGCATAAGTTGGATATGATGTCTCTCCAATCTGTACTTGTTGTGCCTGTCGATTGTTGGGGTTTGGATTTGGCTGAGCAGGCATATGGGGTTGTTCAAGTGGATCAGAGTGTAATAGTTTTGGTTGGGTAGGTGGTGAAGGCAATAAAGTAGGAACATTGTTGTACTGGGGCCTCCACCCCTCGGGCAATGCATTCCATTGAGGTTTTGGTGAAGCATATGGTTGAAATGATTGGCTAGCTGGCTGGGAATGATACTGAGATGCAAAGGACCATGGAGGAGGTGTAGACCAGGAAGGATGAGTAGTGGGTCCCCAATAAGGTATGGATGTGGTTTGGTTGGGGTTGTAATATGCATGGGATGACCCTTGCATGCCCTGCTGGTATGGCCTAGACCCATGAGGTCTCCTTTGGTTTAAGTAGAAGAGCTGCTTAGTGACCCCTTTAGCTCCTTGATATACAACTTTGAGTCCAGGAAAAGAAGGGCACTTGTCTGTGGAGTGGTTTTCTTCACAGACTGAGCAAATTTCAATAGAATTCAATGGACATCCATTCCTAGGGTGCCTCCTAATGCATCTGGGACAAAAAATGGCCAAGGTTCTCTCTTATTCCTTCTACTTTCTCCTAATGTGCATAGTGTGCGTTTGTAAGGCAAGGGTTTGTAGCATCTCACTCTTGAAATATTCCAACATGTTTCCAATTTCACCCTTGATGGATGAATTGGAAGAGGATGTATTGACCATAGGTTGACTTCCCCTACCCTTTTTCCTAGATTCCCTAGAATGGTTTCTAAAGACAATCTTGATATCCTCATAGGGTAACTAGTATATATCTCCTCCTGCTAACAAGTGTGGGTATCCAAAAGGTCTTCCCTTACTCCTCTAAGCAGGACCAGCTTCAGTGACTCAGGGTCTGGTATGCACCTGGCCCTTTTGTAACTAAGCTAGAATCTTTCTTCATAATCCTCTAGGGATTCATCATTACCTAAGGTCATCCTAAAAATTTCCTCTTTAGTATCCTTAGACCTACAATAGCTTCGATACTTGTTGTTGAAGGCTTGCTTCATCCAAGCCCAAGTTGTGATGCTATCCCCAGGTAAACCCATGAACCAACGCAAAGTTGCATCCTTGAGGGTAGATCGAAATAGTTTCAACTTCTGCTCATAATCTGTGTAGTCATAGGTTTGGCATATAACAACAAACTCAAATAGGAAAGTGTTGAGATATTCTGTGGTCAGGCCATGGAACTAAGCAAGGGTAGAGAGGCTTATATTTTTCATCTTAGTGTCCCCATTGGTTTCCCTAATGGGGAAGGAACCCTCAACTCTATCTCTATTCCCTCTATCATTTCCATTTTCATCCATTGGCTTGGTAGGAGTGGGTTCTTCTTCTTCTTCTTCCCCTCTAGGTTCTTCAAATATGTATAGTTTCTTATCTAAGGGTTCCTCCAATTCACAGCCACCAAAGAAGAGGGAAGGTTGGTTGTTTGATGCAATGTGGGTATTTGGCAAAAATTTCCCTAAGTTATCCCTATTTCTGCGAGGCATGAAAGGAAATGTTTTGGTTTGGTTTTGTGATTTTTTCAAACTTTGAAAGTGGTTGCAAAATTGAAATTTTAGATTGAATGAAAATATTACTACTTACTTGAAATCTAACTTGCAGAATGGAAAGGAAAGAAAAGAATGAATAATGAAACAGAAGCAAACTAAATTACCTTTGCAGAAATGAAAATAATGGTAGAATATTAGAAACAAGAAATAGAATAAAGAAGGTAGTAATCACATAGTATTCAGACACCTCCCTGGCAACGGTCCTAAAAACTAATGAGCACCAATATTGCATCAAGAATACTGCAACTCTTGGGCTATCAGCTTTACTTTATCAACCCGAGGTTCATACATACTTGGAGGTGACAGTGTTGTATACACAAGAAAAAGTGATGGTTCTGCCTTTTGTCACTATTCAGCTGGTGAGAGACCACTAGGGTTTTCAAGCCAGACTATTATGGATTCAGAAGAAGATTGGTTCCTTGATGAAGGAAATAGGAATCTACTCTAGGAGAGAGCTGATCTATTGCAATAATGAAAAAGAATGAAATTTAATGCTAAGGCACAACATTTCCTAATCAATAGCTAAGAGATATGCTTTGCAATAATGCTAAATTAACATGAACAAAATGCTAATGTCCTAAGCATGGAAATTAAAAACATCAAACATCATTGTTATGCATGTAAAGGATTGTAATAAATATGTTTTGTCTTTTTATGCTTTTCATGAAAAATGAAGTGTGCAAGCTAATATGTTTTAGGGATGTGGAAGGTGGCTTAGGGATGTTGGTGGATGGCTGGAAGGTTCAGGAGATGGTTGGAAGGTTTGGGAGACCCTTGGGTGGCTTCCTAGAGGTTTTCCCTCAATTCGGCCTCAAAACAAGCTACTACAAGAAAAACTACAGGATGTACTAGAAACCTATAGGATTCCCTATATTTCTACATGATACAGCTGAGATAAAAACGATGGGTGTTGGAGTTGATGGAAGGATTAGGGAAGGTTGTTGATCATTGGAATGGAGTGAGGAAAGGTCTAGGATCACTCCGAACTCAAAACCAAGTTTAATAGATGGTTGGATTCGCTCAACATGCTTGGACGAATTTCTATGTAAAATGATGAAATTGGTGAAGGTCTTGATGAAAACAAGGAATGCCTATGGGTGGATGAAGTTGGAAGGTGGTTTCTTGCTATGAGATCTCTTTCTACTTATGAAGCACCTGCTCTACATCAAAATGTGCAATTTCCAAAAATTCATGTAAACGATAAGAATTCTCATGAGCTAAAAAAGTAGAATTTAATGAACTAACTGTCTACCTTATGCATGAAGAAATTGCTGAATAAAATGGAATCATGGATGAGATCTACTACAAGAATGAAGATAGAAAAGATGGCAATGAAATCCTACACTTGAAAAATTGATCAAATGCTAGCTCAAGTACAGTAAACTCTAAATCTTATGAAAGAAATGGAAATATTTCTTTTTGGGGCTGCATAAGGGTCTTTTCCTCAAATCATGATCCCTGAAGGAAGAAGTGAGGCCAGGACAACTACTGACAACTTTGTGGTGCTTATTTTATCCCTTCTAACTTTATACTGAGGTAAGGCACAAATGGAGTCAAACTAATAAATAGTTAATCAAATCTACACTACTTGCAATGAAATACTTCTAAAGACATTTTAACCATGCATCTATGAAGCTAAACTAAGCATACAAATATAAGAAGAGGAGCCTTTACTGCTAGGGTTGGGTCGTAACCCAAGAGCTTCATTCCTTTGAGTTCAACTCAGTACTGGATCAAGAAAAATCTCATTCTTATTACCAAAACAAAAAATTACGTCAAAGTCTTCCACAAGTTTGGAGCTCGAAAATAACTAGAATTTTTACAACAAAAATTTGAATCCTAATGAGGCTCTAGGCCTCTCTACTTATACAACTAGAGTGCCAAATGACTTCCTTAAATTTAGGGAGGCTCGGCTCCAAAACTCAAGATGAACTAACTCTTTATCTATCACTTGCTCAACTACCTTTTGACCTTCATGACTTAGTTGCTTGCACTCCAAGTTGGTGGGACTAATGGAGGAATATTCAAATTGGGGAGCAGTAAATAAGGAGGATTTACCTCCTACAATGTCTCTCCCTTGTCCCATTCGAATTTCAAACCTTAGTCTTTCCAAAATTCCTTAATTTTCTCTTCCAAACCTACATTCAATGCATATTTGTTCACTATGCATAATATCTCACTTTAACTCATCTCATTAAACAAAATATAATTAAAACGTGTAATAAGTTGTGAGAAAAATTGGTTTGACTAAGCTAGGAGGTGAATTAAGGCCAATATAATTACCCAATGATAAGGCTCATCAATGTATGTAGAATCATGTTTGGGAGTCCATACCTATACATGAAGGATGCAATATTCATGAGGAGAGATAACCAGTACTAGCTCGTCAAGGATGGAAAATCATTCATCATCAACATGCACAAAGGAAAGTCAAAAATTTCACTGGTAAGTGCCAACCAAGCCAAGAAATTGATCAGTTCTAGAAAGAAGTGTGTTTTATTTTTTTTAAGAGAAAGCCAGTCTGAAGAGGATTCAATAAGAGAAAAGGCATCCCTGGAGGGGTGTGCTAAGAAACAAAACAATAATTGGAGAATTTTTTACAAGAATACAAGGATGTGTTCTGAGTGCCTAAAGGGTTACCACCTAAGAGAGAAGTGGAGCATGAGATCTAGCTATTGCTAGACTCCCCATTTCCAAATATTAGGATGTATAGGCAGTCTGTTATAGAAGCAAGTGAGGTGAGGAAACAATTGAAACAATTGTTGTAACAGGGTTTCATTCGATTGAGTACATCACCATGTGGGTCACCCATCATCATTGTGCCAAAGAAGGATGGTACTTGCCTGATGCGTATAGATTACAAGGCATTGAATAAAATCAAGCTTAAGAACAGATACCCCTTGCCCAAGATAGACGATATGCTAGATCAGTTGTAGCAAGCAAATTATTTCACCAAGATGGAATTGAAGTCTGGATATCACCAAGTTCAAGTCAAAGAAGAAGATACATGGAATACTACCTTCAAAACCATGCAAGGTTTGTATGAGTGGTTAGTTATGCCATTTGGCCTATGTAATAAACCATCTATGTTTATGAGATTAATGAATGATATACTACGCCCTTTTTTAGATTCATTTGTTAGTTTTATCTAGATGATAAACTAGTATATAGTGCTACCTGGGAGGAGCATATTTCACATTTGATGTAGGTGTTGGAAACATTGAAGAAGAACCGGCTGCTAGAAAATCCAAGAAGTGTGAGTTTGCGCAAAAGTCCTTGGTGTATTTGAGGTATGTGATGGGTGGAGGAGAGGTGAAGATATATACTTCCAACATATAAGCCATCATGAAATGGTCAGTGCCTACTAATGTTTCTAAGGTCAAGAGTTTCATTGGGGCAACACAGTACTTGAGAAAATTCATCACCCTATTTTTAGTAGTAGCAACACCACTCCATGCCATAACATCAAGCGGCAAGAGTTTCTAGTGGATAAAAGGTTAGTAGAGGGATTTAGAGGAGTTAAAGAAGAAGATAAGTCAAGCACTAGTTCTAGCATTACCAAACTTGCAGCGACCTTTTGAAGTGGCGACAATTTCAAGTGGGTATGATATGGGAGTTGTCTTGATGCAAGGATGAAGGCCCATTTGCTACCATTCTGAAGCATTTCATGGGGAAATTCTTAAATACACTACCTACGATAAGGAGCTCTATTCCCTAGTACAAGCTATGAAGAATGGAAAAACTATATGATGGGAAAGGAGACTGTATTCCTCACAAATCACCAGCCATTTCAGTACTTGCAAGCCCATAGAAAGCTACAATAGACCATGCATTACAAGTGGATCGGGTTTTTATAGTAGTTTCATTTGGTGATAAAGTATAATAACGGAAACACAAACAAGTTGGTTGATATACTTTCAAGGCCACCCACATCAAAGGTTACAGCTTTGGGGACTCTTATGCACATGGAGCCATTCACCCATGATGCATACAGAGAGGCATATTCAGAATATGAGGACTTCAAGGAGGTGCAGAAGTAGTTGCAGAGTAATATTAATGTGCATGATGGCGATGATACCATTGACTACCATATCTAGGATGGGTTACTCTATAGGCTTAATAAGCTATTTGTTCCTAAAGGTGAACATTTTCATTTGATTAGAGAGGCTCACACCTCCAAGGTTGCATGGGAACTTTGGTGTAGGGAAGATCATGGCTAACTTGCAGAGGTATATGTATTGCCCGAAGATGCAAGAGAAGGTAGCTAGGTTCATAAGAGGATGCATGCTTTGTTATACCAGCAAGCCTAGCAACAAGAAATATCATCCCTTACCTATAACTACTCATCCTTGGGAAAGAATTTCCATGGACTTCGTGGGAGGTTTACCAACAACCAGTAAGGGACATGACTGCCTATTCATGGTAGTTTATATGTTTATAAATATGTGTGTTATGATGCCCTGTAAAAAGACCATCAATGGAAAAGAAGCAACAAACTTGTTCTTTGGACAAGTCTGAGTGCACTTTGGGATACCAAGGAGCATCATTTTAGACAGGGGCACAAGATTTCTCATTGCATTCCGGACTACATTGTGGGAGAAGATGAACACAAAGTTGAAGAGATCTACAACATTCCATCCATAGATGGATGGAAACACAGAAGTAGTCAATAGGAATTTGGTGCAGCTTTTGAGGGGATACAACCATAAGCATCGAAAGACCTAGGATGAAAATTTGGTATATATACAACATTCGTATAATAGAGCAGTCACACTTCTACAGGAATATATCCATTTGAGACTTCTTTTGGATATTTTCCACCTTTACCTTTGGATATTGCATATGGGAAACAAGGAGTGAGGGAAGATCTTACATGAGATTCTATGAGGGCTGAAAATTTTATAGAGAAGATCAGGAAGATCCATCTACAAGTACAGAAAACACTGCAGAAGTTGCAGGAGAAGCATAAGGCCAGGCATCATCAACACAGAATAGAGAAATCATTTAAGGTGGGAGACATAGTATGGCTACAGTTGAACACGGAGAGGTTGTAGGGGCTTGGTATGAAAATCAAGGCTCTAAGGTATGGCCCTTTTGAGATATTGGAAAATGTGGGTGATAATTCCCATCAAATCAATCTACCACCATATACACGCATTTATTCAGTTGTGAATGTAGAGAATTTAAAACTGTATGAGCCTTCCATGCCAGATTAGGAAGAGGAACATGTCCTACCTTTTGTCGAGGATTTGACACCACACGCTCAAGCAGAGTTGATAGAAGATACAATTTTGTAGAATAGGCCCAGGAGTAGAAGACAAGTGCAACATGACCTTTGGCAGATTGGGTTGAAGGGACAACTTCCTCGAAAAGCTAAATGGTAAGCCAGAGAGAAGGTGGAGGAAAAATTTCCTCACCTCATTCAGTAAAATATTTTGGGGACCAAAAGCCTCCCAAAATGGGGAGGTGTGACCTAAAATTGGATCATTATATTGTTTGCCTTCCATCTTGATGCATTTGAAGTGGAAAATGTGGAGGAATCATCTCACGGGGCCATTTTCACCGACGAGACCTAGTTTGGCATAACATGGTCTAAAACATTTCGAGAGTGTTTTGAGGCATCAAACAACATTTTTGTGGGTTAAAAATTTCATGATTTAGCACAACACCTTTTCATGTTATTCTACACATAGAGACATTGCAACAGCACAAGAAGTGCATCAATCAAAGTCTATATGCAAAAGATATGCCACTCAGAAGCATTAGGGGAATTTTGAGGGCTAAAATGGGTCTCCTAAGGAAATTATAAAATAATAGTGGAAATAATAAAAAATATTATATTACATCATCAAATTTTAGAGGGAAAAAAGAAAAAACTACTTTACAACTCGTATTTTCAACTTATCTCCCTATGGGTTTACTCAAATTTCGAGCGGAACCCTAATTGGATGCAAACTTTGATTCCTTATCCAAGGAGAACTCATGTTTCATACTTTCAATGGACCCTACTACATGAAAAATGTGAAATACATGAAAATCGTGATTGGAATTATGATTTTTCATGTATTTCTCATTTTCCGTGTAGCAAGTTCCATCAAAAGTATGCAACATGGGTACTCCTTAGATGAGGAATTAAATTTTTCATCCAATGAGTACTCCCGCTTGAAATTTGATTAAAACCTTAGGGAGATAAGTTGAAAAAGTAGTTTTATTATTTTATTATTTCTAATCTTTTTACTTTTTACTCTAAAAATTATGAATCATCCCCCATGGTTGATATCATCATCTAGAATCCTATTTGTTCTTATAAAGTTTATTTTGGGTGTACATTTTTCTTAGGAGGCCCATTTTAGACCTTAAAATTCCCCTAATGTTGACCTTCTTATTTTCACACCTATAGTTCAGGAGGATGCCAGGTCAGCCCCCACTATTCATGGAAAAGGGTCTAGCCATGTGTTTTTGATGTAAAAGACTCTAGAAGAGTCTATTTTGTAACTCTAGTTAAGAGTTGATGTAGTCAAACTTAACCACTAGTAGGCTATCAGGTTGTGTGATAACCGGGCCACTAGGAGGAAGAGGTATTCCATTCTTTCGAGATAATTTTGTTCCATAATTGAGAAAAGATATCTAGGAGAGATAGGTGGTAGAGCATATAGAGAGGATCTATGCACTGTAGCAGCCCATGGGCCACAGGATTTACTTCTTTATACCTGCAGCCCTATTTCCAGACAGAGAAAGAGAACAAAGTGACCTCACCTTCCAGCTGGGTTTTTTGCCGAAAGGGGTTCCCAAAGAGCATATCTTGTGTCTTGTGTGTGTGTTTTCTTATTTTTCCATTCTCTATTTTTTTTACATAATTTCCATTTGCATCCATACACTAATTACAGTAAAATCTACAAATCTAGAAATTAAATAAAACTGTAATAGTGTAGAATCTCATATTTTTAATATAGTATTATCAGATCTATTGTGACAAACTGTCCAATGGGATATCCATGGTATTTTATGGATCAGGTTTGTTATTTCTTGAGTTTTATAGATTTCTTGACTCTTAAGAATTCTGGCCATTTAGCGTGATCTCTTCGATCAAGCCTCTATTTTAATTTTCCCCTTATTTCCATTTATACGCTCTTTTTGTTATATACAGAAGTGTACATACATGTTTTATTCCAAAAAAACCCTCGTATACGTGAGTTTCTTCAGAAATAGTCGCACACATATCCATCTCTAGAGTTGCAGAATCACATATAAATTAAAAAAACTAATTTTTTTTCATTTATGTCTTTTGCTAGGGGTTTGACCATGTTTGCTTCTATCTTTCTTGTTTGAATGAGACTTGAAATCATTTTTTTTATCAATTGTTGTTGATTTCTTCCATCTCTTTGGTAAAAATCCTATGTCAACCTAAGGTTTGTAGATTTTGAAGCTTTTTTTACTTAAAGTTGGGTTTCAAACTTTCTTTGGGAAGTGTCTAACTGTTCTGTATTGTTGGGACAATTGTTTTATCTTGCAACTTGTTTATAACCCAATTTTCTTGATTGCTTCTTTTACATTCTTGAAGTTGGATTGTTTCTTTCTTTTCATTAGTTGTTTGAAAAAAGTGTTTGCAATTCTTAAGTAAGTGAGAGATTTCAGTTCTCTGAAATCTTTCTAATTTCCAGAATTCCTTGTATCTTCTAGAACAAATCACTCAAGGTATTGTTGTCTCTTATTCACATTAGTATTTTAATTTTTGGGATTAGTAATGACTAGTGACATTTGAGTCTCTTTCTTGTTGTTGGTCTTGAATTTGATACTTTCTTTCGCTTTCTGAAACTTGTAGTCTTTAAATATTTTGAAGAAAAAGAAAAACATTTGTTTTGGGTTTATTTTCTTTGAATTTTTGAATTTTGAGTCTTTAACAAAGGTGCGAATTGTTGCTTTAGGGCTAAAATTATTTTTGCTTTAGAAGTGTTTCTTTATCGGATTTCCTTCTTGTTTCTTAATTAATGGGCTTTTGCTTTTGAGTTTACCTTCACTTGTTTGTGAGCTTTACTTGAATCTTGCATTTACATTTTAGTGTGCATTAGGGTAAGTTCTAGTGTAGACATCATTTATTTTTTCATTAGGTGTTGAATGTGTGAGTGCTAGAAAAGAAAAGAAAATGATTTTTGATTTCTTAGTTTTCTCGCAGAACCCGTGTAGAAATCACTTTCATTGAATAAAAATAACTGTTGCATTTACATGTAGGCTAGGTTTTCTATTGATTTATTTTGTGTCATAACATCATTAGTTTCACTTCTACTACCTTTTTTCTTAAATAACAACTACTTAAAATAAGCACTTAATTAAAATGAACTAGACTTTTATTTTTGTCATAGAAGCATCAACTGGTCTTGGACATTAGGGCATTGGAATATGTGTGTGGGGAGTAAACTCTCCAAGGCCACCTGAACTAAAATTACAGAAGTTTATTAAAGAGTGGAAATCTAGTCTTGTTAAGCTGTCCAGGAAATCTCTTCTAACACATGAGTTAAGAACGAGGATGTGTGAAGATAAGGAAAGAGAGATACCCCCTCTCTTACTTGTTGGATCACACACCCATGACTATTCTACCTGGCTTCTGATTATGAACTGGTGGACTTAGTTTCTTTTCCTAGGGATCACACAAGTGACTATGGGGGGGATGCTTGTGGTACCTGAGGCAGAAATTGAATCACTTTCATAGTACTTTTGGAGGGTGCCCTTGCGAATCTTGGGTACTTGCACCAGAAAAGGCTATTGTCTGGAGGACAGCGTAATTTCTTCTGATATCTTCATTGGTAGGCTTGAGCCCTCATCATCCCAAACTACCTTCAGGAGATCCTTATCTTCACTTTCTTATATTTTGGTGTTTCGTCCTAATCACCCGGAGTGGAAATATCTGGAAGTTATTTTCTTGGTTGTATCTTTGGGATCTTATTAGTGAGTTCTTTGTGATTCTAGCTTTCCACAGGTGTTTTGAGTCTTTAAATTCTCTTAATATATAAAAGTGGTTGACTGATCAATTCGTCAATCTAGAAGGCTTCATGGGCTCTCACCTGCGAGTGTCGAGCCTTCAATTGGAAGGCATAGTAGTAATTCTGCTAGTGCTTTTGAACCAGTGTTATAAAACTAAACAGAGATAAATCCCTCTTCGAGGGATCTCATTTCACAAGGTGAACATAGTCTAGTCCATAATCCAGATGGTAAAGCTTCGATGCTTGCTACAGTACTATTCTAGTTAGAATAAAAAGTAGAAACCAAAGATAGTTCAGATCCTCCTTAGACTCCTACAAAAGCTCTTCCTTCTCATCTGATTTGAAATGGGGGTTTAACAACTTGTTATGCTTACAATAACCTCCCACTCCAAAGATTAACAAATATATGATCTAGCTTATGTTGACAATTGCGGAATTAAG
>APFE030827280.1:82919-95345 GCA_000404065.3 Pinus taeda | reverse complement strand
TTCCATTGGCTTCAGAAGGCTCCAATTACCCTAGCTATCCTCTTGTTTCACTCTCTAGTTGAAGACAACTCTTGGAATGCATTTAGTCAATGTCCCCTAGGGTTACTCCACTAAATCTGGTTAATTGCACTTAACTTTAGTTAAATTTGGCAATTCCGCCTTTTTAGTGCTCCACCAAGCTAAACCATTGGAGCTGACCATTACTGGAACCGTCAGCGTGCATGCGATGGGTTAACCTTCGGTGGTTAGGGATAAGACTATTGGGTTGGCGATCATCATGCAAACCACGTGGTTTGTTGGCAAACGGTGGCATGTCGCGGACATGTGAACAACCCTTATGGGACCGTTGGCGGGTAAGACCGATGGTGGTCCTAACCCCAAAAATGCAACCAGTTAAAACATAAATATAACATGTGCTCTTGATATGTTAAGAAATAATGGTAGCGGAGGTGGTAATGCATTGTGATAGCTTGCCAGAGGTCATGGGTTCGATTCTGTCGGACCCCCAACAAAATTTTACATGACCATTCCAAGGCCATGTGGCGGCCTCCAGGCTTTCCATGTGTCAGCATCTGATTGGTCACCCAAAAGGAATATTTCAGGGAATTTTCCTTGGAATATTCTTTTTTTAATATTTTCAAAAATCAATTTATTCTTGGTCAAATGTCCATAAATTGCAGTTTACTAGACTTTTCAAATTATGATAACTCCTTCATATGATGTTGGTTTTTCAAACCTTTCACGGCATCAGAATCAAGAAGATGATATCTATCCAGTCGCTCAAGTTTGTCACTCTTTCAAACACTTTGAAATTTGAGCTATCATTAAGGTCCTGGATCAATTTCTGATCACTCCTCCCCATTGGGAATCTTTTGGACCCCAAAAGACTAATATATTGATCTGAATAGTAGATGAGAGTACAATACCCTCTTCTTTCAGCCTCCATACACTTGCCCTCCATGGCTAGTGCCTTTGAACCAAAACTTGATGGTAGTCGACACTTCCCTTCCTTGATGCGCTTGTCCTCCTGTTAAGAACTGTCTTCCTTGAAATCATTCAAAATTTATAGAAGGTAGCTGAACATCGCTTCCAAGCCACTTCCATGGAAACCTTTGCTGCTGCAAATCTTCTTCTGACATCTTGTCAAAATACACGAAAACAACTTGACGACATAAATTCTTGCTCCATCAAAAGAAACAAATTTCACATCATGTGAATCATCATCATGTCTTTACATCTTGTGTACAAATGATTGTTTGAATCACCAGCCAATTAAAAACATGCCTTTTCAAACATTTGACCCTTCAATTCAAGCATGTACAAAAAGAACTTTAACGATTCTTTTTAACACTTCATCATTATCTCCCTTTTACAATCTTGGAGACCAAATCAACTTTTCCAAGTCGACATGACATTGCATGCATGTTTAAACAAAGCAATATGATGGTTGATTGCTTTCCATCAAGTCAATTACACATACATGTTCAAATACAAGGCAATCTTTAACATCCCTATGTTCATACATATCATCCTCATGTATGTATTCAATTCTTCAACTTTCTCTTAAGCACAATCATAAGCACAAGATCCTCAATCATATGTACATGTACTTTCTAAGCTGAAATGAATATAATTTCGCTGCAATAAAGTGAGTCTACATACTCAACTTTTCCATCCTGCAAATTGCATTCCATTAGTAAAGAAATGCATCACATCAAAAGACATGCAACTTTAATTGGATAGGAACTCTAACCATTTCTTACCAATCCACATCAAAGGTTCTTCCTTTAACTGCACATCGACATCAATATGTGAATCATCCTACAACACATCAATTATGGAAACTTCCTTTCCATTCTTGCCATATTCTTTTTCCATTTTCTTCAAATTTCATGGAAGCATTGTTGGATTCAAAGTCCAACACTTTTCAGCAAAATGTCCTTGCTTATGGCAATAACTGCAACACATGTTCATTCTCTTTATAGCATAGTTTTCAATTTCCAATGGACCTTTGGCTTCTTGCCTCCCTTCCTTCAAAAGTTTCCTGTATGTGGTCATTCTCTTCCAACTTCTAGAAACACTATGGTTAGCCAAACCACAAAAGGAACATGCAAATTTTTCCGATGCTTATGGGGAAATTTATCATGCTTTACATAATCAAAAGAAGTGTGATTGAAATCAGATTTATACCTTTCTCTTTCACCTTTGTTGTCTTCATGATAAGGTGAATCGAATGAAGAAGTGGATCCCTTCGAAACACCATCAATATCTTCAATGATTTTAGAGCTTTCACAACTCTCTTGTTTGAGTGTATTCTTATGATCACCTTCTTCTTGCAAAGTATGTTTCAAACAATTGCATTCCCCATGAATACAATATTTACAAACTTGAGGAAGAGAACCTGAAATGAAACTCCTTATAGGAATGGTTTCGATTGCCTTCATGGCTGCTTTGGAACTTTCCCCATAAGATTGTCCATAGTCAAGACCCAAATACTTAGGCCTTTCCTCAACCTTTATTTGCTCAACAATGCTCTGTGCATGTTTTCCCAATCCTTTTCCTTCATAGCCCATTTTTGACATCAACTAGGACCCTATGCCTCTTGTATGTTTTTTAAAAGAACCAACATAAACATTCTTATAGGAAATTTAAGACAAACTAGAATTGTTTACCTCTTCTTCAAGCTGATACTTGAATAAGACTTCTTTGGTAGCAAGGAGTTGTGTCTCCATCTCATGAATCCTTTCTAGGTTCATATTTGCAATATGAAGTTGACTCTACATTTCCTACAATTTGTCACAAAGAAACTACTCTTCTTCATGGAATTCAACTGCTCTAGAATTTTGGTGCTCTCCCTTTCATCCTCATACATTTCTCTTACCATATCCATCATGGTGAATAAGTCTTGCTTCATGTCTTCATCAAAGAATCTTGTGAAGGAGGAGGTTTCTGAAAACTCACTTGTAGAAGTTTTCATCATAAAAATGGAAAAAGAACTTCAACAATATTCACAAATCTTTCAAAGAACTAATGACAAATTTCTAAATTAAATGGTAATAGAATCAAATTGTTATTCAAACAACCCGTTTGCAAACAAACCTCTTGTGCTTCAAGAATTTTCTTGAGGTCCTTTGGGTAAGGAGAATTCCTTCAACCCTTATTCCTTCTTGTCCTCTCCTGGACTTAGCTATCAATAGCTTTCCATTCACCTTTACAAACTCAAACAATAGTCAGTCTACAAACAATCAAACAGTGAAATTCTTTCTTCTATTTAAACACATTTCAAGTCAAACAAGCAATATTTTGCTCTGTCAATCAAGCATCTTGCTCTGAGACCACCTAATCTGAAATGGGGGTTTAAAAACTTGTTATGATTACAATAATATCCCACTCCAAAGCATAACAAATATATGATCTAGCTTTTGTTGACAATTGCGGAATTAAGTACTTGAAATAGGTGTATGCCTTTGTTTATTTTTAATTGTTTAACTTCTTTATCCATTTGTTTCTGTTGATATTAAATGAACATTATAGCCATATAATGCAGAAAATACACATCAACACATAACAACAAATTTAATCTAGGAGTTCACCCGAATATCGTGGGCTACGTCTCCATGAGCTTTTGTCATCTTGACTTGGCTCTTTTGGATTATGGAAAAGTTTCTTTTACAAGTTCCACACTTAACTCTAAAGGTTACTAAACTAACCCAATGGGCTTAGAATACCATCTATATCCCTGTCATGGATGTCATCACTCTGCAAACAGATCTAAGCTCTCTTAGACTTGATTCCTTCAATCAGTGCTCTAAGCTTCCCTGAGCTTCTCGATGGCACTAATTTCTTTAGAATTCTTTATCTATCACTGAAACCTCTTCTACTATCTCCAACACATATCAGACATCAACAATAGACTGATCATTTTCTCAAAAAGAGCACTGCATCCCCAAACTAGACCTTCCTCCACGATTGGCCCTGGGCTTCCTAAAACTTCGATGTAGCATATCGGCCTTTAGAAGTCTCCAAATGCTTCTAAAAATCCATACAATGGATTTAGAAGGCTCATTACAGTTAGGAATAACTATTGGTTTACTGAGAATGAGTACTAGTAGCTCCTACAACTGCCTCCAACTCCTGGTGGCCTTGAGCTCCAAATCCTCCCTGGATGAAAATCTCCTTAAAGATGGCTTCTTCAGCTTCTCTATACTGTTCCATTGGCTTCAAAAGACTCTAATTAGCCTATCTAGCCTCTTGTTTCACTCTCTGTGGTCGAAAAAAACTCCTGGCATGCATTTAGTCAGTGTCCCCTAGGGATACTCCACTAAATTTGGTTAACTTCTCTTTACTTTAGTTAAATTTGGCAATTCCACCTTTTTAGCTCTCCGCCAAATTAAATAGTCTAAGCTAACCATTACTGGAGTCGTTGGCATGCATGTGATGGGTTAACCTCTGGCGGTTAGGGGTAAGACTGTTGGGCTGGTGGTCATCACGTAAACCGCGTGGTTTGTTGGCAAACAGTGGCATGTTGTGGACATGTGAAAAACCTTAATGGGACCGCTAGCGGGTAAGACTGCTAGTGGTCCTAACCCCTAAAATGCAATATATTAAAACATAAATTCAACATGTGCCCTTGATATGTTAAGAAACAACAGTAGCAAAGGTGGTAGCGCACTGTGCTAGCTTGCCAAAGGTCATGGGTTTGATTCTGTCGGACCCCCAACAAAATTTTACATGACCATTCTAGGACCACGTGGTGGCCTCCGGGCTTGCCATGTTTCAGGAATTGATTGGTCACCCAAAAGGAATATTTCAGGGAATTTTCCAAGGAATATTCCTTGGAATTTTATCTTTTTAATATTTTCAAAAATCAATTTATTCCTTACATTGTTTCATATGTCGGTACTCCAACTCATAGGTCGGCTATCCATATTCAGTCTCCCTTTCTCTTCTCAATGGAAAATCTTAGTGGCTCTGCTGATACTACTAGTGTACGTACTCATTCCCTAGTTGTAAGAGGAGGTTATATTCCTCTATCTACTATTTCACCTAGTACAGTAGTTGTTGGCTCTACCTCCATCACGATTTTGAGTGGGGACACCCAACCTTCATCTCCTTTCATGGGAGCTTATCCTTTCGGGATTCCATCTAGTGGGATTTCCTCTGTATCTTCTACTTTATGCTCTGCTGCTTCTACATCTATGACTTTGATGGCTACTAGTTCAGTGCCTTTACAAGATTTTCAATTTGGAAGTGGACATGTTCCTCCTTCTAATCCATTGTTGAACTTAGGATCAATGCCTTTCTCTAGTCATTATCAAAACATTAATCCTTTTCACAGGAGCCAAGGCTTGGAAAATCCTTGTGTGAGTTGTTTTGGGGTAGGGAATTTTACCCATTTATTTGGTCAATAGGGGAGTATGTCGTTCCCTATTAACGGCACTTCTCATGTTTTTCTTCCTTAGCTAGTGCATGGAATCCTTATGAGGGCCTTTCCCTTTCATATAATCTTCCGCTAAGAGGAAGTCTTCCTATGGCAAGTAACCCTATAGTAGGGTGTGGATACCCTCTGTATACCCCTGGACTACAAGGTTTTCCTTACAGTTTAGGTATTTCCACGAGTAATTTGTGGCAACTTGCTGCCACTCCAAATCCAGGATAATCTTTTTCGAATGTTAGAAATTCCATCTGAATTCTCGTGTTCCTATGAGCTTACCATTCCTAACAACTCTTAATTTTCCAAATCTTTCAAAATTAACAAATGAGTTGATCCGTTATAGCTCATCTTTTCCTCTTTTCCCTACTAAACGTTTGTCTGATATTCCTAAATTTGAAGGGAAATCTAGTGAGGATCTGGCCGACCATATAACCATTGTCCATTTATAGTGCTCCTATAACTCCCTAATTGATGATTTAATTAGGTTGAGATTATTCCAATGCACTTTAACTAGAAATGTGGCTAAATGATATATCAAATTAAGGGGGGGTACATTTTCTACATTTGGTGATTTAGCCACAATGTTTCTAAACCATTTTCAGTTGTATGTCCATTACGACGCTGGAACTGAGCTTCTAGCCAATTTTGAGCAAGACAAGGCTACTCAAATTTCTGACCACATCTAAGAGTGGCATAGAAGGAAGAGAATGATCAAGGCCGATATCCCTGATGAATTATGTTATCACTATGATATTTCTTTTGAAGTTAATGAAGGAAGAAAAATCAAAGGTTGCCACAAACCACTTTTGGAGATCAGGACCTAGCCTTTCTGATACTTAGAGAGGGCTCTCTCTTTATAATTTAACTTTGCTTTAGTTAAGATGATTTTAGGCTAGTTATTGTTTGCACTTGGGTTTTGGTTTGAATTTTGGGTGGTGGGATCACTTTACTTAGATTAAAGGTTTTGTTTTACCACTGGGCTATGGAGTCGAATGTCAGACAAACAAGACTGGATTTAGTTCTAGAAATAATGTCTACAAGGCAAGATAGATGAGTTATTGCAGATCTCAAAGGCTAAATGGTGAAATGGTTTAAAATCGGATCAAGGGAGAAATTAAGGGTTCCCTAGGCCGGACTTTGGAAGGAATGAAAGAATTCAAATGGGATGGGAGAGCAATTAAGGGTTCTCAAATATGGGTATCAGAGGAAAACATGTAAATCACTAACTGTGCAAAACATAGTGTACTTAAATAAATTCTGAGTGATATCTCCAGTTAATGCATTCAAATCTAGAACACATTTAATATTATGAAACACATAACAAGGTAACAAAATCAAACAAAGAAGATACTTCACTGCAAATGGCTCATCTCATGAATCCTGTAGCGAAATTATTTTATTACTTGCTCCAGTCTGTTGACTTGAAAATGGTACAATCACCCTTAGGTTTTAAGATCAAAATAACTCTACAAATGTAAAAATAATCCACCATATTACTTCGAATTATGAAGTATTTATACAAAAGGAATTACAAAATATCTCAAACTGCATTGAGAACTAATCTAGGAAAAAGAAATATCTTCATGCAAGAAGATAGAGACAACTATTGAACTGTTGCTTGCCATCCCTATTATTCAGGTTCTGTTGGCTTTGCTCTTTGATATTTTTCCCTTTAAGTTGCTTGGTTGTTTGTTCTTCATGCTAGATGTTCTATTTTTCTTTAATCCTTCATCTGATACTCTTTCATCTGATACACTTTAACCTTGCTGACCTGTCAATATCCTTTTACTGTGTTGTTTTACTTTTTACTATACATTTATATTCTACTGTGTATTTACTAGAGTAAATCATTGATTTTTTCCCATATTTCCTCATATGGTAATTGGATATTGAGCATTTTTCTGTATATTTCATCTGCCTTTCTATATTTGGCAAAAGTAGTCTTATTAATAAACAAGTGTTTTACCTCATGCTGGAGGTAAAAAAAGTTTTCAAAAGTTGGATACAACACTTTGCCTGTTGGTAAGCCCTTCATGGATGAAGTGACTACCTGTTCTCTGGCCACTTCCCTAATCTTCTTATTATAATCCTCATGTGTCAATAACTTATAATTGATATCTAAGTGATTAGGTAATCCATTTTCCTTCAACATCAAATTCCTCTTAGTGAGGACGTTTTTGATTTCCAAAATTGTACCTGTCCTGTCAGGTATCTCCAGTTCTTCCAACTCATACTTATTCTTGGAGTTGAGTAAGTGGAAGATTCTTGAAGCTTCCTATGGTATATTTCCATGCTCTTCATTGACTCTCTGAATGGCTTCTATGGCCTTCTTTATCAAATCTATTGTTCAAAAATAACTTGGATGGATGGTCAAATATCAAGGACAGAGTCTATATTGGCCCACAATTTCTATTTAGCCTTACCTATCGGTTCATTCAGTGTTAGTTCTTTCTCCAGGATTTTGATTCTCTCAACAATCCTTGTAGCCTTTTTTTTTTCTTCTTTATGCATGATTTGGGAAAGTCTGCAATCTGTCTCTAGGTTGGTGACTTTCTCCTTCAGTCTATTCATCTCAGTGGTCTGAATGGACATTTATTCCATTGCTTTGACCAGTCTGTTTGCTTCATCACTTGTGGAGGATGTTGTTGTTGATCCTATTGATGATGTAGTCGATGCAAATGTCAGTAGTGGAGTGGCCATTGGAGTAGTGGGAGCTAATGTTGCTACCAAAGTAGAAGGTACAACTGTGGTCACTGTTGGAATAATAGTTGTAGGAGCATTATCAATACTATCTTGTTTGAGCTGAATCAAGCTACCCAACTCCTTCTCCATCTCCTTTAATTGTTCATTCAGTTGCAGCATTAAGTCCATCATTTACTCATGATTGGTCTGGCTTTCTAGGAATTCCTTTGCCTGTGGGTGCTGTAAATGAGACAAATTGAGTTGTTTCTTGAGGGTTGCTATGTCCTCATTCTTCTTTTTGATAAGTTTCTCTGTGGCCTTTACATCACTTGGGTCATGGCCCAGTTCAATAACCAAGTCGTCCAAGGACTTTATCTTGGTGTCTTTAGCCTGTGAAGAGGCCCTCTACAATTTGTATTAAGCTGTCACATTTTCCAATGAATCTTACAACTTGTAAGCAACCATGGCCTTTGTTGTGAGGATGGAGTATATAATTTCTCCAGCCTGCTTGTGAAACTCTATTAGATCGATGGGATGAACATCCCTGGACAAGACCTCAAAATTAGTTTTCTTGTAATCTATTGAGGTCTTTGGTTGTTGTACAATGGGCTGCAAAAATGAGACCTGCAATTTTCCTTCTTTGATATCAAAGACTAACATCACTCTAGTCTAGTTGGGTGGTGTAAGCTTGAGCTACTTGGCATATGTTTCTTCTTTCAATTTTTCATTTCTCATATTTATCTCTTTAAATCTGTCTTTGATATCATTTTACTTGTCAGCTAGCCTGACATAGGAAGAGATCTCCATACTCTGTTTTCTATCCATCATCTATTTGTTGGAGGTTGATGGCTGTGTTTCCTCGGATGCAACTGATTCTTTACTTCTCTACCCCTTTGCCTTAGTGTCAATTATTTCCTCTGAAGCAATGTTCTCCTCCTGTTCAGACATGGGATTCAACTTGGGTTGTTTGCTTGGCTCAAATAGCTCTTTAGTAGTCTCCATGGCAGAGCTAGATGCCTCCTCCCTATTCCTCTTAGGATTCTTCTCTTTATTGGCTAGGGTCTGTATGACAAGAGGAATGTTCATTAGCTCCCCTTATTCTAGAACCTGCAGGAAAGAGTTGTGATCAAGTTGTCTTTCCAAATCAATGAGTGTGTTCTCTACATCCACAACAATGTTGTCCATATCAATCAAGGTGTTCTCCACCCACTCATCCTGGTTAGCAAACTATTCAATGTCAGGCCTTGGGTGGTGGATGTATGCTCCCAACTTGAGCTTGAGTCTGAGCTTGTTTATGACCCCATGAGGGTCATAGTTCCACATGAAAAATTTTCTGAATTTCATTTATTGAAGCAACTTGTTAGCCTCTGGTCCAACCTCTCTATTGGTGCAAATGAATGGGTCCATTTGGTTTTTCACTTTGAACTGTGTTTTCTTGCTATAAGCTAGGAAGTGGACTTCATCAGAGCTGATGATTTGCCTGAAGTATTCAAGAGCAAATATCCTCATAGGGAGGTATTTGGGCAACTTATAGGGGGCTAGCTTATAGCCATAAATTATGATCTCAGTGTGGTTTTGGTACAAGTACCAATCTCCCAGCTTGTTGTTCTTGGCCAATTGTAGTACTCTTTTGATCTCTGGGCTGATTATAGGTTGAGTCTTAGAAGTCATCATGTTCATGATAAGGTATACAAAAGAGTCTATGAAGTCTTTGTAGGTGAATGTTGTGGAAAAATTGTGGACCAAGGGTGTCCAGTAGATGACTGATCTCTCCTTTCCCTTGGTATCCAGCTTTTGGATGCTCAAAGGGAACTCATCTATCTGGTAATATAAAAACATATGAAACAACACTAAAGAGTATTTAAAAACTCTTTCAGTGGGTAGTCTAGTGAATTTTTCATGCATTTTGTCTGCAATGGACTAGGCATAATAAAACATGATAGCAAGAGGCTTTCCTTGAGTGAAAATGGACAGGAAGGCCATGATGACCTCATCCACATGCTCATTTGATGTGTATCCTAGGATGCATGAGAGCATGGTGATTATGTGCCTGCCAGTCTCTAAAAAAATAGTGGCAGCATAGGGTGGAATGTCTGTAGGAGTATGGTGTTCCTTAATCATGAAATTCTAGAAAACTTTCTTGATTTTGATAGGGTCTAGTGTGATGTACAGGTCCAATAGGTTTCCAATAGACAAAGGGATCAGATTAGGACTAGGTTGGATTTGTAGCATCTAGTTGATAGATTCAACAGTAATGGTGAATAATAACTCATGGTTTTGTGCCACAATAGACCTTTGGCTTTGAATATAACAGGCATGACAAAAATGTGCAGTGCTTGGGAATGGGTGAACTTATGGGAATGTATACTTGGGAAAATTGCATTCCCAAAGGTTGATGTCATCAGCATGGTTTAGGAACCTACCCTTACTCCAGCAGTGGATTTTCAAAAGGTGGCCTGGAGTAGAGTGTCTTTAATTTGGAAATCCCTATCTGCTAGGGCCCAATGGTCAATGTCTAGGTGAGGGTTGAGGCTAGTCTGACATCTAGAGAGGTTTGGGTAGCCATCTTTGTGATAAAAGGTGGGAATTGGGCTTATACATCTTGTGGAAATGAAGTCTTGACAACTCTGGTACAGGGATAGGGTAATGGCAATTTGCAGGGTTGGGGTTTTGGTATTTGGGGGGAAATACTCTCAATTCAAGGGAAATTTATTAAATTCAATTGCTTTAATGTTTGAATTTACTATATACTTTTGAATTTGAGAGGGTTGTTTGTAGTTTGTTGTCAAGTACCTTGAGTTTAAGGTTTAGACTGCAAATTGGTTTTGATGGCGACTATAGAGGGTTCTGTGGCTTTAGTCGTGCACTAGGGGGTTGAACTGGGCTTCTGGAGTGTGTTCAGGAGGAAATTGGTGGTTAGAACTGGTTTTAGAGGCTTGAGGGGCATAGGAAAGTTTAGGACACTTTCATAGAGAAAATGGGTGAAAAGGGTGAAAATAGGGGTCTGCGGACTTTCAACCGGCAGTGGTTACAAATTGGTGCGGAAACTCATTTAGTGAAAAATGATGGTTTTTTCTTTCGGCAGGGAGGTGGTTTAGGGAGCCATCGCACTGCTTTTGAGTGATGGGTGGTTTTTTCCCAAGGGCACGTGACTTAACATAGTGTCGACATGTAAACCAAGGGAGCCCGAGCAATACCACCCATATCGCATGCTCTCAGGCCGGTAAAGGTTGGGAGATGAATGGGTGCGATATGGGCGAGGGCCATAGGATATGGGGGTGCAAGATCCAACAACCATCGTGTGGCAGAGTTGCATGGCACGAGATCGGGGAGACATTTAGCGGGGCCCGGGGATTTAATTACAAGGGTTTTGTATTTATTTAATGGATAATTTAGGATTTAACATAATGCGAGTTAAATAAAATGCACAGATTTATGGAATAGAACTGGGGTTATGGTGCGCAGGGGTTTCTTTAACCGCACTAAGGGGGTGGGTTAAAATTGGGTAAAAAGTGAATTTGCAATGTTATATGGGTTTGGCGGAGGTTTAACTTTATAAAGAGGAGGGGGGAATAATAGTTATGATGAAGGTTTTATGGGTTTTTTTTTGGGCTTTTAAGGAAATTAATCAAGGGAAAGTGATTTTTTGCATGGGAAAGGGTTTCACACTAGGGAAAAAGAGTTCTTGGGTAGGGGAATGAGTTTGGAGGGTATTTTTCTAGGGAATTGTGTGAAACCAAGGGGTAGGATTAAAAATGAAGGAAAAGGGGTTTGCATAAGAAATGAAGTGGTACAAGGGGAAATTGGTAAGTATGTAGTGAGAGGTGAAATGGAATGGGGGAAGTTAACCAAACGAACATATGAGCATCCTTTTTGTCTCATAACTACTCCTCCACACTGAAACACATGATTAAACATGATAGATGTGCTTATGCCTCAAATATCTTGTATTTCTACAACCTTTCTTCTACTTACCCTTTTACTTACGCTAACATTTTTTCGTCACTTTATTGGGTACACTTAAGCTAGCAAACCCTTTCTTTCCTTTTTCTTTTGAAAAGTAAACTATCTACTTCTAACCTTATATCTTCCAAGGGCTCAAATTAAACTAATCAACTCCTTTTATTTCTCTACCTATCTACTAATCTACCAAGATTCAATTGTTTGGCTAGATCTTTATTCTCTATCTATTAACATAAAATTCAAAGCATAAAGTAGTCAATATTAAACAGTTTGACTATCATGGGTTGTGGCATGTATGACAAACTGCACACAACCATTATTTTAGATAGTAAAGTAAAGAGTAGTGG
>APFE030827280.1:11077-54112 GCA_000404065.3 Pinus taeda | reverse complement strand
AATTTTTCAAAGGCTTCATCTTTGTGCTTCATAAGTCCTATCCAAACCATCCTTAAATAGTCATCAATGAATAATATAAAGTATTCTTCTCCCCGAGCTGACCTTTTCCTAGACGGACCACATACATCAGTATGGGCGAGCTCAAGTGGCCTGCTAGCTGATCCTTCCTTCTCAGGGAAGTTAGTTATGGTTTGCTTACCAAACTGACATGACTTGCATATTGTACTGTCTGGAATTCTAATGTTTGGAAGACCACGAACTGCCTGGTATTTGCATTCTTTCCTTATCTGAGAGAAGCTTAGATGCCCCAATCTTTTGTGCCATAGCCAGTGTTCATCGTTCTTGCTTAGATAGAATTGTTGTTGTCCTCCCTTGAGTATGTATAAGTTATTTGGAGTTCTTATGCCTTTGATCATTGTTGCTCCTATATCAAGCTCACGAACAATACATCCATTTGATCAAAATATTACCTCATTTCCTTGATCACACATTTTACTGGCACTTAATAAATTATGCTTTAAGCCATCAACATACATAACATTTCCAACTTTGACCTTTTCTTTCAAAAGAACAGAACCTTTAAATTTTATGAGTACAGGGGTGTCATTTCCAAATGAGACTTTCCTTTCCTTTTCTAAGGCACTATATGACTGAAGTTTTTCTTTATCCCTCATCATATGTTTTGAGCATCCACTGTCGATGTACCATTGATTTTCCTGCCCTTCCGCATATAAGGCTATACCACATCTTTCTGGTTGCGGTTCTTTCTTTCTCCATGTTTTGGGACTTAATGAAGCTTGCTCCTTCTGAGTTGTTTTCCAAAACCTACTCCTGCATTAAGAATCTTCATGACTGAAGTTGTTACAAACAGAACATTCTATTTAATTTTCAAGAGCAGAAAAGTTATTGTAGGTCCTTTTCATGATCCCAGTCATACTCCTTTTGTTTTTGAGCTTCTCTAGTCATGATGGTCTTGTAGGCAAAACATTGAGCATCTTTATGTCCAAACTTATGACAAGAGAAACATTGGCCATTGAAGAAATTCCTACGATTATCAAACTTACCGACCAAATGATTGTAGTTTCCATTGAAATCCATTCTTGACACAAATTGAGAATGATTTACCTATGGTTGGCTGTAGCTTCTATTCATCCTTGAAGTAGATTGCCCCCGATTTACTTGGTGATCTCTGTTCATTCTTGAAGTAAATTTCCCTGATTATGCCTTTGTTGTCGATTGTCAACCTGTTCACTTCTCCTTGCTGCATCAAGATAACTTCTGGAGGTGGATGGCTTATGTGCTTGAGATGCTTCTTTAGTATATCTAATACCTGTCTTGATTAAAGGAGAATGTTGCACTTTGATAATCTCATCTAAAGTTTCAGATCCTCTAGCAAATCTAAGATTAAGATCTTTTGTTTTCTCAATATATTTTCTAAGTCCCACAATTTCACATTCTAACTTGTCATTATGTTTTTCCCTTTCAACAAGTTGGAATGTCAGAGTATCTATAATCATATTCTTTTCTTCTAAACAAATTTTAAGTTTAGAAATTTCTTCATAAAGACCTTCTTCATCTATAGCATCCAAGAAATCATCATCTTCAAAAGCCATCAAAAGTCTATAATCATGACATTGTTCATCTTCATCACTATTTGAAAATCCATCACTGTCTTCATGTGTATAATAACTCTTCTTACTTACATTTTTTTTTCCGTTCCATCTAACTGGTTCCTTACCTTTGTCCAACTTGTCTTTATGAGGACACTTGGTTGCATAGTGACCAACTCTTCCACAAGCAAAGCATTTAAAAGGTAGCTTATCTCTGAATCTTCCAGAACCCCGTTGAAGGTTCTTGACAAAGTTTGATTCTTCCTCTCCTTCTGACATATGTCCTGACTCATTGTATTCTCCTTTTCTTGAGGCTTTGAATGCAAATTCTCTCATGTTTAATGGTACCCCTTTTCTCATTTTGAAAGCAGTTAGGATTCCGTGCACCTGTGACATGGTAATGTTCTGTAGATTCTACTTTTCTTCTATGGCAGAAACTTTTGATTCAAACTTAGAAGACAAAGATCTTAGAACATTTTCAACCAAAGTAACCTTTTTATCTCTTCACCCAAGTTTTTCATATGATTAACAATCTCATCTATACCCAAGGAAAAATTAGCCACACTTTCATCATTGTGCATTCTGAGATTTTCATATTGAATTATGAGAGTTTGTAGTTTTGCATGTTTTACCTGATCATCTCCTTCATAGCTCAGAACGATCTTGTCCCATATTTCTTTTGTGGTTTTGAGCTTCATAACCTTGATGAATTATGATTGAGATAAACTCCCTAATAGAGTATTGACAACCTTTGCATTTGTTTCATACTGCTTCTTACCAGCTATATCTGTAGGAGTTGTTGATGGAAATGTGTATTCTGTTTCCACGATATCCCAAACTTTTGTACCAAGAGATTGAAGATAGGTTATGATTCTTACCTTCCAATAGATGAAGTTGCTTCCATCAAAGATTGGTGGCCTGATAGATGCTTCCTTTTCATAGTTGCTCATGATGATAGATCTTCCTTCAAGCGATCAAGATTCTTCTGAAGGACCTACTCGGATACTAATTGTTGGAAATAATACTGAGAGGGGGGGGTGAATTAGTATTATCAGGTCAATAATTTTTCATTTCACAATCAGATTTGTATATGCTACTTCAGTTAGTAAAAACCGTGTATGTACGCAACTGCAGTTAAGGAAACTAGCGTATAACCAGCAGACTTGTAATTTAAATTATTTCTCAGATGTTGATCATTAATCTATGCATTAAACCATATAAACAGTAACCAGGAACAATAAAACAGAACAGGCAGTCACACATAAGAACACAAGATATGAGGTGGAAACCCAATGTGGGTGAAAACCACTTACTGCAATTTGTCTCTATCTTCTTTTAATTAGAAACTTCCTTTTACAATGTTTTTGTACTAGTGCAGTCCTATACCGGTATGCAGGCTGCTACCTGCAGAAGGCTACAACCTTCCCTCATTCTCTAGCTTCTCCTAGAAGGGAGCTACAAACCCCTTAGCTCTTGTACTAGCTGAGGTACTAGTACATAGGTGCTAACCTTGAGAAGGCTACAACCTTCTCTTTTCTTCCAGGGACCACGTTTCATAAATTTTCAGACTGGATCCATGAATATTAATCAATATATCTGTATCAACCAATCCCTTTAGCACCAACCAAAACTGAATCAATCAATCACTTCTCTAAATGTTGTAAGCAGAATATAGTAATCGTAACTAGAAACCAATCCTAAACCTAGAACACTGCAGTAATAAATAGAAGTAGCTAAAACATATTTCATGAGACATACGCTACTTAATTATGTAGAACCTACATGCATACGCTTCTGTATCAAGGCCAACCAGCATATACGCTGTTTTGACTTACTTAACCAGCATGTATACGCGCCTTTGCTATGTTGAACCTGTGTACAGATCTATAACAGATAATTTACCCTTTTCACTTATTCAGACATCAATTATACCTAGATTATCAAATTTATAAATCAAGTCATGCGCCAAATATAACAGATCAAAATCACACAAAGATACTACAATTCAAGCCTTAAGATCTTGACCCATCAATAGAATTTATCCTTCTTCTAGCGCTCAGGTTCCTCCTTGATTCAGATCCAGCTATGCACCATTACCCAATGACCAGTATTCTAGATCTTGCTCTTCATCAGATATTCAATGCTTGTGTGAATCACTTTGCGTAATGATATCCTTCCCCTTTTATAGTCTTAGGCCTTACTCAATCCCATGGACCAAAACCACTTAGAACCAATACTTGGGGTGCAATACCTAGGATTAATACTTTGGATGAGATACCAAGGTCCAAACCATAGGTCCAAATACCATGGACTAAAAATAATTTTTCCCACATGTACATGCTTTTCCTTGCATGAAAGTGCGTGCATACGTATATGCACCTTTTGCTCGGAAATCCCACATGTATATGCGACATGGTTAAGATGAACCTGCGCATATCTCTTTTTCTTTCATTCTGAGAGCCTGAACTATGATATGTCATTTGGGTGAGTTGACATCAAGGACAACACCTGTGTCATAGCGCCAAACCTGTGTCATAATGCCAACACTTGGCATATGTTTCTACTTTCAATTTTTCATTCCTCATATTTATCTCTTTAAATCTGTCTTTGATATCCTTTTCCTTGTGAGCTGGCCTGACATAGGAAGAGATCTCCATACTCTGCTATCTATCCATCATCTGTGTGTTGGAGGTTGATGGTTGTTGTGTTTCCTCTAATGCAGTTGCTTCTTTACTTCTCTTCCCCATTACCTCAGTGTCAATTATTTCCTCTGAAGCAATGTTCTCCTCTTGTTCAGACACGGGATTCAACTTGGGCTTTCGCTTGGCTCAAACAGCTCTTCAGTAGTCTCCATGGTAGAGCTAGATGCCTCCTCCCTATTCCTCTTAGGATTCTTCTCTTCATTGGATGGGGTGCGTATGCAGGAGGAATGTTCATTGGCTCCCATTGTTCTGAAACCTGCAGGAAAGTGATGTGATCAAATTGTCTTTCCAAATCAATTAGTGTGTTCTCTACATCCACAATAGTGTTGTCCATATCAATCAAGGTGTTCTCCACCCACTCATCCTGGTTAGCAAACTGTTCAATGTTAGGCCTTGGGTGGTGGATGTGTGCTCCCAACTTGACCTTGAGTCTGAGCTTGTTTATGACCCCATGAGGGTCATAGTGCCACATGAAAATGTTTCTGAATTTCATTTGTTGAAGCAACCTATTGGCCTCTGGTCTAGCCTCTCTATTGTTGCAAATGAATGGGTCCATTTCATTTTTCACTTTGAACTAGGTTTTATTCTCATAAACTAGGAAGTGGATTTCATCAGAGCTAATGATTTGTCTGAAGTATTCAGGAGAAAATATCCTCATAGGGAGGCATTTGGGAAACTTATAGGGGGGTTGCTCATAGACATAAATTCTGATCTCATTGTGGTTTTGGTACAAGTACCAATCTCCCACCTCGATGTGCTTGGCCAATTGCAGTACTCGTTTGATCTCTGGGTTGATTCTTGGCTGAGTCTTAGAATTCATCATGTTCATGATAGGGTATACAAAGGAGTATATGAATTCTTTGTAGGTGAATGTTGTGGAAAACTTGTGGACCAAGGGTGTCTAGTAGATGACTGATCTCTCCTTTCCCCTGGTATCTAGCTTCTGGATGCTCAAAGGGAACTTATCTGTCTAGTAATATAAAAACATATGAAACAAAATTGAAGAGTATTTGAAAACTCTTTCAGTCGGCAGTCTAGTGAATTCTTCAAGCATTCTGTCTACAGTGAACTGGGCATAATCAAACATGATAGCAGGAGGCCTACCTAGAGTGAAAATGGATAGGAATGCCATGATGACCTCATCCACATGCCCATTTGATGTGTATCCTAGGATGCATGAGCGCATGGTGATTATGCGCCTGCCAGTCTCTGAAAAAATAGTGGCATCATAGGGTGGAATGTTTGTAGGAGTATAGTGTTCCTCAATGATGAAATTATGGAAAATGTGCTTGATTTTCACTGGGTCTAGTGTGATGTACAAGTCCAATAGGTTTCCAATAGACAAAGGGGTCAGATTAGGACTAGGCTGGATTTGCAGCATCTGGTTGATAGATTCAACAATAATGGTGAATAATAACTCATGGTTTGGTGCCACAATAGCCTTTTGGCTTGGAATATAACAGGCATGAAAAAAATGTATAATGTCTGGGAATGGGTGAACTTCTAGGAATGTATACTTGGGCGAATTGGATTTCCAAAGGTTGATGTCATCAGAATGGTTTAGGAACCTATCCTTACTCCAGCAGTCGATTTTTAGAAGGTGGCTCAGAGTAGAAGTGTCTTTAATTTGGAAATCTCTGTCTGCTAGGGCCAAATGGTCAATGTCCAGGTGAGGGGTTGAGACTGGTCTGACATCCGAAGAGGTTTAGGTAGCCATCTGCGATAAAATGTGGGAATTGGGCTTATATAGCTTGTGGAAATGAAGTCTTGACAAGTCTGGTACAGGGATAGGGTAATGGCAATTTGCAAGATAGGGGTTTTGGTATTTGGGGGAAATACTCTCAATTCAAGGGAAATTTATTAAATTCAATTACTTTAATGTTTGAATTTATTGTATACTTTTGAATTTCAGAGGGATGTTTGTGGTTTGTTGTCAAATACCTGGAGTTTGAGGTTCAGACTACAAATTGGTTTTGATGGTAGCTATAGAGGGTTTTGTGGCTTCAGTCGTGCATTGGAGGGTTGAACTGGGCTTCCGAAGAGTGTTTGGGAGGCAATTGGTGGTCAGAACTGGTTGCAAAGGCTTGGGGGGCGTAGCAAAGATTAGGATGCTTTCATAGAGGAAACAAGCGAAAAGGGTGAAAATGGGGTTGGCACGGAAAATCGTTTAGTGAACAGTGATGGTTTGCGGGAAAGTGGTTTAGGGAGCATTGCACCACTTTCGAGTGATGAGTTGTTTTTTCTCGAGAGCACATGACTTAACGCGGTGCTGCCATGTAAACCAAGGGGGGCAAAGCAATACTTCCCATATCGCGTGCTCTCGGGCTGGTAAAGGTCGGGAGATGAATGGGCGTGATATGGGAAAAGTTCGTAGGATCTAGGGGTGCAAGATCCAACGGCCATCGAGTGGTGGAGTTGCATGGCGGGAGATGGGGGAGACATTTAGTAGGGCCTAGGGATTTAATTACAAGGGTTTTGTAATTATTTAATGAATAAGTCGAGATTTAACATAATGCGGGTTAAATAAAATGCACAGGTTTATGGAATAGAACTAGGGTTATGGTACAGAGGGTTTTATTTAACAGCACCGAGGGGGTGGGTTAAAATTGAGTAAAAAGTGAAATTGCGGGGTTAGATGTGTTTCGCAGAGATTTAATTTTATAAAGTGGAGGGGGGAATAATAGTTGGGATAAAGGGTTTTATGGGTTTTTTTGGGGGGTTTTAAGGAAATTAATCAAGGGAAAGTGATTTTTTTCATGGGAAAGGGTTTCACACCAGTGAAAAAAAAGTTCTTGGGCAAGGGAATGAGTTTGGAGGGTATTTTTCTAGGGAATTGTGTGAAACCAAGGGGTAGGAGTCAAAATGAAGGAAACGTGGTTTGTATAAGAAATGAAGTGGTAAAAGGGGAAATTGGTAAGTATGTAGTGAGGGGTGAAATGGAATGGGGAAATTTAACCAAATGAACTTATGAGCATCCTTTTTGTTTCGTAACTTCTCCTACAGACTGAAACACATGATTAAACATGATAGATGTGCTTATGCCTCAAATAGCTTGTATTTCTGCAACCTTTCTTCTTCTTACCCTAACATTTTTTCTTCACTGTATTGGGTGCACTTAAGCTAGAAATCCCTTTCTTTCCTTTTTCTTTTAAAAAGTGAACTATCTACTTCTATCCTTATATCTTCCAAGGGCTAATATTAAGAAGATGATCTCCTTTTATTTCTCTACCTATCTATTGATTTGCCAAGATTAAACTGTTTGGCTAGATCTTTATTCTCTATCTATAAACATAAAATTCAAAGCATGAAGTAGTCAATATTAAACAGTTTGACTATCATGGGTTGTGGGATGTATGACAAGCTGCACACAACCATTATTTTAGAAAGTAAATTAAAGAGTAGTGGCACTTGGACTTGCACACTTTCATGATCTGTTTTTGTTTGGGGTTCATATTTCTTAATTTTTTTTTATCTTTTCTTATTCTTTTTGTCCCTTGATATTTGTTTTTAGGACATACCCTCTTCACATTTTTTTAATTTTAATATGGAAAACATTTGCAGAAAGAAAAGGTATGTACAATATTACAAGACTTAACCATAGTCAATTCAAAATTATGAATCCTATTATTATCAAACTCTAATAAATTCCATCTAGAATGGCTTTTGAAATCATTGCAACCATATATTTCTAAGGATGTACCACTTTATGGGGTGTTCACTGAAGAACAACCTATCTTCAGAGCCCAACAATTAGAGCTCATATACTCCCAGTCAGGGGTTCTTTACAAGATTTGTCCTGATGCTCCCAGGTTTAAAATTGACCTCATCAAACCGAAGGTGGGTCCTCATGTCAACAGCATTATAGGGTCGACTGATAGCAATGCGCCTAGTTTTTTGAATCAATTACAACAATTGTCTCTACAATATGCTTCTGCAAAACAAACTACATCGTATGTGTCTACTCCTTCTCAATCTTTAGCAGTTAAATTTGTCCTATATTCAAATCCGAATGCAAATAAAAAATCTAATGAAACGGAAAAGGGACGTGGGAAGAAAAAATATAAGGGAGGGAAGGGAAATGCCAATAAACCTAGTGAGCATTAGTGAGGTAAAAAAGGAGTCTAAGAATAAGGTTAACTTCCCATTTAACTTATGCAGTTGGGATCACCTTACCCATATTTTCCCCAAGATTTAGGATGCTCAATGCTTGTTAGATCAACAAGGTTCTTCTATTTCCCATTTTGTTCTTACAAACCCTTTTCCACAAGGGAAACAACTATTTGCTTGTGTGAATGCTAGTGTTGGAACTCCTTCAGGGGGCAACCAGGATGGAGAAGCTACATCGAATGTATATATGGTTAAGTCTCACATTGACATTTCAACGAGAGCTCATGATTATGGAGAGGCTAAACCTTCTAAACCTAAAACTTCTTATGATAACTCAGAACCTTTGTATATTGAGAGGCCTACAGTAGATCCTAAACCTAAGATTCTAAAATGTTCCTCAAAATGTTCAACCTATAATCCCAATGTGAGGGCTGCTCAGAACTACTCTATTGTCAAATATTTATTTAGATCCTGTGTTCCATGTCAGTGTTAAAGGTACTCCAATCATATCCTACAGAGAGGAGTTATTTTCTCACTAAAATTGGAGCAGTAGACCTTAAGAATCCTATGGTAGTCACATTTTATATTTCAAATGTTAAGACTAGACTCGTTCATCACATCGCTTTCCATATTAAATATACATATTAGAAGAAGAACATCTTTCAAACTATAGTTGATGATGGGGCTTCCACACGCGTCATGTCTATGTCGTGTTGGAATTCAATTGGGTCACCTGAGGTTGTTCCCTCTCCTACTCTCTTAATTGCATCTGATAGCCATTCTCATATTCCTCATGGAATTCTACCTGCCTTCCCTGTTTGTGTAGGGGGAAAGGTCTCTATTGTGGATGTAAAGATAGTAGATGCTAATCTCGATTACAATATTTTGTTGGGTCACAACTGGGTTTATGCAATGGGTGCCATTTTTCATCCTTATTTCGCATCGTATGCTTCCCACATGAAGGAAAAATTGCTACGCTTGATCAATTAACTTATTATCCTAATGATCCCAATGCATTTGTTGACTCCACTGTTCCCTTGGTAAAGAATGCCAAGTAGCCTATTGAGAATCTAAGAGTTGTAATGTATTCTTCTTTGATGGGAAATTTTTATCTTTCATCTCTTATTACTCATGTCAATGCCATTTCATCTTCCATGATCGTTCCTCGACATGGTTCTTTTAGAACTCATTATTTTCTTTTCCTTGGCCCTTGCCCCCGTCTACTACCACATTAGAAGAGGGACAAGTAGGTGGAATGCATTATCCAATATCTGCAGTAGAAATTGTGTATGAATCTATTGTGAATTTTGTAGATTATGATCCCATCCCTCTCCCATCAGAGGATGAATATGGGGAAGTGGCTCCGTCTGGACAATTGATTGTACTTTAGCTATGGATTTCCTTGATATTGTTTTACCATCCGATGAGGAAATTCTAGAAGCAATGACTAGTGTAGAAGGATTGTGGGATGACTTGCATCATTGGCCTTATTTTGTCCCTAATTTGCAATAATTTGAATGAAATTTATCTAGTCCTTTTTCTAGTGGAAATTTTCACAACCCTTTGGCCCCATCACATATTTATGCCGAAGGTAACATGTCTACTATTTGAGAAACCATTCCAGTGAACATTTCCCAGAATCCCAATGTTATAGAGAATATCTTAATTGGAGCTCAGTGTTCCTCTGAAGGAATCAAAATATATATTGATCTCTTTAAAGAGCTTCGAGATGTATTCACTTGGTCTTATGAAGAAATTCCTAGAATCGATCCTTCGATAGTTCAGCATAAGATCAGTACATATCAAAATGGAAATCCTGTATGACAAAATTTTCAACCACTTAATCTTAGGAAAGCTACAACTATTAAGGCTAAGGTAGAGAAGATGCTTAGGGAAGGTTTCATCTACCTTGTTCCTTTGACTTAATGGGTTTCAAATATAGTCCATGTTGATAAAAAGTAAGGAATAATTTGTGTGTGCATCGATTTTAGGTATTTGAATAAATCTTTTCCTAAAGATAATTTCCCCACTCCGTTTATCGCTCAGATGATCGATGAGTGTGCTGGAGATGAAATATTTTCCTTCATAGATGGATTTTCTAGATATAATCAAATAATAATTCATCCTGAGGACCAACATAAGACAACATTTATTTTCCACTAAGGTATGTTTGCATACGCGAAAATTTCTTTTGGCCTAAAAAATGTGGGGGCTAGCTTTCACCGGGCCATGTCCTATGCTTTCCATGAAATCAGGCATATAATTGAAGCATACTTGGATGATCTATCTTCTCACTCTTGCAAGAGAGCGGAACATCCAAAGCACCTTCATTTAGTCTTTGAAATGTGTCATTACTACAAAATCTGGTTGAACCCAAATAACTTTTTTTTTCATGATTACATCTGGTCGGTTATTGGGATTCATAATTTCTAATGAATGGATTTGTTTAGACCACTTCAAGGTTGAGGCAATAATTCAGTTGCCTCCCTCATTGAGTATTTGCCAACTTTAGAGTCTCCAAGGAAAAGACAATTTTTTAAGGAGATTTTTCATAAATTATGTTGAGATCAAGAAAGGGTTTATGCATTTACCTAAGAAAGGAGTCCCATTCATTTGGGATGACTTCACTCAACACTCCTTCGATGCTTTGAAAAAGGCATTGACCTCTTCTCCTCTTCTGAGTCCACCCGATTATAGAGGATATTTCCTCTTGTATCTTGCAACTATAGAATCAACCATTGGTATGGTTTTGGTTCAAGAAGGCAATTCCCTTAAGGATCATGTCATTTATTATCTAAGCCATGGCTTAGTTGTTCCTGAAATTAGGTATTCCCATGTAGAGAAATTGGCTTTGGAAGCTATTCATGTTGTCCAACAACTCTGTCAATACATTATGCTCAGAAAAACTTTTGTATTGGTTGACGTCAACCCATTTCAATTTGTTCTCAGTAGGCGAGTGATTGGGAGAAAACATAATAAATGGATTGTCGTTTTTCAAGAGTTTGATCTTGATTTTATGTCAGCTAAGTCCAAGAAATATTTGGTCTTTGTGGAATTTATCTCAGAATTACCTTGTCAAGGAGATGTTGTTTATGAAGAATCATTCCCTAATGAGCATCTTTTTCTCATCTCTTGACAAGATCCTTGGTACAAAGATATCATTATATATCTCTATACTTCGAAGTCCCCTCATTATATTTCAAAGTATGAACATCGGAAGTTGTGTCACTTGGCTAAAACTTATCTTATTATTAGTGATACTCTATATTGTCGAGGGATTGACTTAATCCTTAGAAATTTTTTAACCTTATAGGAAGTTGAGTTAGTTTTAAATGGCTGCCTTAGTGGATCTTATGGAGGTCACCTATCTGGGCTTGCTACAACCTAAAACATCTTGGTTATAAGATATTTCTAGCCCTCGATTTTCAAAGATTGTATTGAAGCAGTCAAGAAATGCCATCCTTGTCAAGTTTATAATTGGAAAATGTGCGCACATCCAACTCCACTTTTTCGTGTTGTCACTATCAGACCATTTATTAAGTGGGGTATTGATTTTACTACTCGTAACCCGACTTTGGCTAAGGCACACAAGTATATCATCATAGCAGTAGACTACTTCATAAAGTGGGTTGAAGTTATCCCTACTTTCAATAACGATGGTGAGATAACAACTCTTTTCATGTTCAACCAAATCATTTCATGCTTTTGTGTTCCTAAAGATATTATCGTTGATCATGGCAGTCACATCCAGAATAAGATGATGTATGAATTGGCTTCAACGTTGGGATTTTGGTAGGAGCGTTCGTCTCCTTATCATCCTCAAGAAAATGGCTAAGTGGAAGCTGTCAATAAATTCCTTAAGGGCATCCTACAAAGTACGATCAACCAGGATAAGCCCAACTAGCACATCATACTATATCCTACACTTTTGGCATACCAAATTTATTTTAAGACTGCTATAGGTTTTACTCCTTTTCAGCTAGTTTATAGGTTGGAATCAATTTTTCTTGTAGAATGTGAAATTCCATCTCTCAAATTAGTAGTACAACTTCTTCCAGACACTTTAGGTCTTGAATAATGCCTCATTCATTTGGAACATCTTGATGAGAAGCATCGAAATGCAACTACAATGAACGAAGCTCATAAGAAAAGAGTAAAATCTCAATATGACAAGACAGTACGACCTAAGGTTTTCTCTTAAGGTTACCATGTTTTTGTCTATGACCAAGACAAAGACACCTTGGGGGTAGGAAAGTTTAAACCTATGTGGTATGTTCCTTATATCGTTAAGAATGTCTTAAAGAAGGGTGCATATGAATTGGTTGAATTTGATGGAGATATGTTGTCAGAGCCTAGAAATGGGATGTATCTTAAGAAGTATTATGCCTAGGATCTTGCCTAGTGTTTGCTTTGTTTTGTAAATATCTTACATAGTCTTTTATTTCTATCTATGGGTCTCATGGTGATAATGTTATTTTTTATTTTCTTTGGCAGGTTTCAATGGATGATTTGGTGTATTTAGGATTCACTAATGGTGCTAGTAGACATACACAAAATTTAGCTTTCGTCACTTGTGTAATATATTATCCATCTGGTCAGTTGTTAGTTTCAAGAGGCATATGTATTAGTCTTGCTTGTAATAATATGGCGAAATACAATGTCATTATTAATTTACTATCTGAAGCAATATCTTATGGTATTAAATCATTAGTGGTTTATTTGGATTCACAACTCATTATGTCTCAATTAAATAAGATTTATCGTGTGAGAGATCCTTTATTACATCATCAATTTCTGAGAGTAATATTATTGTAAATATCATTTACTTTTATTACTTGCATTCATATTCCAGGATTAGATAATGCATTTGTTGATTTTATAGCTAACCAAGCATTGGATTGGCATATTCATCATTCAACACATTAAAATAAAAAATATCATAAAAACCATCTGTATATATGATCAAATCATCACGAAGTCTCTCTATATAGATAGATAGAGTATGTCAAAATATTTCAAAATTTGGACAAATGTCCTAGAAAATTTGGGCTTAAGCCTAATCATGTCCATAATAAAAAAATATCAACCATATAAAATCTTAGGTTGTTTGCCCTGCCATGGATGAGCATCTCAAAGGATGACGATGGAATTCATCACTCTTTGGAAGAAATGCACCCACTCATAGTACTCCAACCACTTATCTCTATATAGCCTCAGGGAGATCCTCTACTATTGCCATGGGAACCCTGTGAGTCAAACTCTCCAAGTTCCTCTAAATAGTGTGAAGAACTCTCTCAAACTGAGTTGTTGCTCTCTCCACATCTCTATCGCGACGCCTATGCCTCGGTAGACCCTTAAGTCTCACTGTTCCAATATCTGTATCATGATTATTTAATCTTGTAAGATTTTTGTTTCACATAAAAAGATTTTGAATTTCTTGAGATTAAATTTTAAAAAATCCAAAAAAATTGAATAAGTTAAAATCAAAATTTTACCAATGTCGCCCCATGTAACTTATGTTGGAAGTGCTAGCTCCGGTTCGTCTCAGAAGTCCACATCTGCATAGGGGTTGTCATATATGGCCATGAATTATTTGTCTCGCCAGTGGAAGAACTCGTCATCAAAGGTTGACTAAGTGACTTTGCCTCCGCCAAGTCATTTCATTAGATCCACCTATTTGGCCATCCTTAGATATCTAGGACTTCCAATGGCAGTAGATACTCTGGGTCATAATATTGAAATCCGCTCAAACAAGAACATGCAAAGGATGTTACCATATCAAAAGTTATTCATATTACCCTGTCTAACTGAAGTAAGTTATTTATTCATGTTAATTAAGAGCTTTGTGCACTTATCATAGACAATCGGTGTCAGGCATTGTACTACCAATAAAATAGCAGGCCATGAAGCCTGGTGTAGTGAGGCAAAACCTACTAATCTGGAAATAGTAAAGAGGGTGATTTTGATTGGTAAATTTGTGATTTCCTTGGTTGGAACCTATGATCAAACTTTTCCTTTATCTAGTGCACAATATATGGAAATGTAATCTTCAATGTTAAGGCCTCCATGGGCCCTTCCTTTTAGATCAACTGCTTGACCCCTTCGAGAAAGCCCTGTTGTGAAGTATATGTCCTCTACTTCGATTTGTAAGGCATATAATCTATGATGAACATTCCCTTCTCGGCATCCCAATAATGAACTAACATCTTTAGCAGTGGAGTTTGTGTCTTCATGTTGGGCATTGTTGGCTACTTGGGGCCTGACCCAGGTTTAGTAGTGAGTTTAGCCAAGCAAATCCTGGTACTACCAGCCCTTTCGGCAACAGTCTGCGGTGCGCAGACTGAGGCCTTACCCGAGCTAGTATGGGAGGGTGTTGGAACCAAGTTTCCACACCCTAGGGATGTCTTGATGAGGTTTTGGATGTTCACGAACCGATCTCGCGTGCTTGCGCGGCTCCACGTAGCCAGCTGATCTTTACATAGCTCTATAAAGAGTGCCAAGAGACCCTGTCTAGATCCTTGATCCTTACTGTGTTATTATTATGGATCTTAACTTAATTATGTGGGCCCAATATTCTCATTAACCATTCAACATTTATAACAAGTGTGCGCAATCATAAACTGTAGAGAGATGCAAAGATATAACAGAAGATAAACATATAGATCTATGAGTAGATGCATAATATTCCAAAATCTACTTATCCTTTATTAGTCCTCTGCTCAGTACAATCCCAACTCCGCCCTACGCACTTAGCTGCAGGGGTCCGTGGACACAACTGTGGACTCTACCAGGCCTCTGCACACACAGTTGCAGAGCCTCTTCCTATTCCTACAACCCAAGACTTGGACTCACAGACTCATATCAAATTGCTTATTCAAAATCCCATAACAATTAAAGCCTTGCTCTATTTATACATTCCCATGGTCCATGGACCATGGGTATGCCGACGCATTCTATATTAAATTACAATATTTTAGGGTGGACAACCCTAGACCCTTGCGCTTCGTGCCCACATTTTGCAAGGTCTTTACATTACATTAACCAAACCTCAGCTTTAAGCTCCAAAAACCCACTATGGGGGGATCCACTGCCCAACAGGCCCCCAACACAATCATCGTGACTCATCCCGAGTCACTCAGCTGGTGCGGTGATCTTCGTGCGAAGTCCAACCAACAACTTCTACACTTCACTGATGTTTGCCACACATTCCTCCATCGTTTGCTGTATCAATTGTGTGCGACTCTCCGATGCATCATTTTCAGAGGCACCTTCTTGCCTTAGTGCATATGTATCTTACATCTGGGCAAGATTTTCCTTGATCGTGGCGGTGATCGTGAATGCTTCCTTAAGCCAAGTCTCGATGCGTGCTTTAAGCCCCGCTTCTTTCTGGTGTGCAGCATCAACCCGTTCGTTTAGAGCCTGGGCATCCCTCATCTTGGACAATCGTTGAGTCAGGGCAAAGGTCTACATGTTCCCCCAGACATTGCCATAGGCCTACTACAACTCCTGCACTTCTGTCTCTAACTGTTGTAGCGTTGGGTCTTCCTGTAGTGAAGTGAGCGTGAAGAGGGACTAATCCAACAATCCCATGCAGTCTTGTACAATGTGCTCTATTACTTGCAACCTCGATTGAATGGCGCGGTGGCACTGCTCTCTGACTTCTAAGGTTGTAGAGGGTTGTGCCTTCAGTCACAGCTCCGCGATCTGTAAGTTCAGATCCAACTGAACCTTTGCAGTTTCCTTTTGGGTCTTGCGGACTCCAGCTACTAAGTGCTGAATTTTTTCTGCGGTGGGGAGTGCTACCGGCATGGTCAACTCCGATATGCTACTACAGGCCTCCTCCATGGCCTATTCTAATCCCTGGTTTTGTGCAACCAAGTTTTTGCACTACAGGCTGAGTTGTTCTAAGTTTAACTTTTGCTCGCTCAAGACTTGGAGGGCGTGGCCCTCCTTGCCATGAAGTTCAGCAATTACCCCATCCTGTAGCTATTATAGGGTTTCTCTATGAAGGGCGACCAAATTCAACCCCCAACCCCTCAGGTCACCCTCGACTTCTGCTAAGACTGTGCCTTCTGGTAAAACCGAAGCATTCATTGTGCAGGCGTGCAATATCTGCTCAGCTTCGAATGCAACTTCCACAAGGTGCAGTGTCATCATTCCTGCGGGTTGCACTTGTAATGCTTGCAATTTCACTCTGAGTACCTCCAACACAGTTGTATGCTCCATAATTAATTCTTCAAGAGAATCCATAGTGACATCGCAAACTAGTTCGGCACTGTCAAGAAGGTCTCCCTCACAAGTCTCCATTGCCTTTGTCTTTTTCCGTGCGGTTGGCTTCTCTTGGACACGCGACCTCTTGAGTTGGGCCGATTTTGGTGTAGGGTCTATGCATTCCTCTGTCTCAGCGTCCCCCTGTATGTCCCACTCCATGGACATTTCTCTACCTCCCTCGGTCTCTTCGGTGGACGTGGTTGTGGTTTCTGTCATCTACGCTGTCACTACTACCTCAGCCGCCTTCCGCTACGTGGCCACTTCCTATTCCTGGTGCTTTCTCTCTGCCAACTTCATGATGCGCAGCTTGGTTTCCTTCTTCCACTACGATGCTGCAATATTTTCCAGTTCTGCCAAGTCTGGGGCACGCCACTTCGGAGACCATGCCGCCATCACATCGAATATTGCATCAGCCGTTGCAATGAATGGAAACTTCACCCATGTTCGGGCTAGATGCTTGCACGCCCGGATATACAAGTTATGCATATCCGACTTAAACTCTACCACACTTTGCAAGTTGTTATATACAGTTGGGGACAAGTGCAACCTATGGTTGATCCATGTTTGTAAGATCACCTCTATGAATTCCCAAAACACTTTTATCTTGCAAATCCTCATCGCATCTTTTGTTGCCCAGAGAGAGGTGTACCTCGCGACCTCGGGTAGGTTCCTCTTAATGGTGGGAAACTGGTTGTCCTCTGGTAGCTCCCCTGCAACCAATAGGATGGATAAGAGCAACCACGCATAGTGGAAGGTCTTACCCTGCTCCTGGGCCTCCCTACAATTTGTCAAAAAATCATCGGAGAGAAACTGTGCCCAGTTGAACTGGACCCTCTCTGCGCACTGCTCTACCAATGCAATTACAAATGCTGGCACCTCGTCAGCACGTCATTTCCTCATTACCTTGTCGGCTAGTAGCTGGGTGGCTACGTGCACCCCATGGTCCTTGACGCTCGCTATTACATACCCTCGCTTCCTCTTCTCCAACTTATATTTGGCCTTCATAGCTTCTGTGAGGGCCAAGTTGTGACTCTTTCCTGCTATGGCTATGGGGTTGTTTCCAGTGATGGGTAGCTGAAAAATCTAGTGAATTAAATCAGTCGTGATGGGAATCGGCTCTTCCAACCAGAGATACCCATCATGTACTAGGCACAATAGTTGTCGATTGAAAAAAATTGTGATGGGTGTGCGGCGGCAGTGGGGTATCCACTGCAAATGGAGTAACCCAGCCTTCTCCACACTGCATAACCATTTCTGCTATAGTAATTTCTCCGTGACCAACTGTGGGAACTTCTCGCTATCTGTGAGGTCCCATTCTTCGAACTTTATATTAGGTACCTGTCCCAGGGGCGGACCTTCAAACCTTATTTCATTCGGAAGAAGCGGGGTCTGGAGTGCACTCTTCGTGGCCTCTAGGTCCTTCGATATCTTGGTTGTCCCCTTCCACGGGGGGATGTAGGGGGGTAAATTTATCATTGAAGGTACTTGGGAGACATTCTCTACCTCATCATCCTGTGCTTCTATTTTGGCGATCAGGGCTTGAAAATCTTCCTCCTCCTCTTATGTTTTAAAGGTGACAACTTTACCCTTATTTGTCATTGATAATTTAATAAACCACAGGTTCTGTGGTGATACCTGGACTAGACCCACTATCTTCTTATCTTTCCATGGTCACGGCTTGTGGGGGAACTTTGGAACCTCTGGTGTAGCTGCTGCCTCTCAAGGCTCCGCCTAGGTCACACGAGGCTCTGGGGTAACTTCCACAAATCTCACTCTGGTTCTCACAGCTGTCATCGCTTCTACACTGGATCCATTCAATTGCATACTCACGGGTGGCAAGTTATCTTGGTGCTCAATGCTTTGTACTGGATCAAATATTAAACAACCAAGTGCTTCCTCGAGGCTACCCCAAGGGATTTTATAGTAACATGTGAATTTGAATTCAACTATTCCCTCCACTTCTGAGTCATTAATACCTTCTTGGCGGCAGATCATCTCGTATCTATCTCTTAATTCCTATCTTAATGGCCCACCACCTGCTCATTTTTGCCTTAAATTAGACCTCTTATCATGAACAGTGACATCAACGGTCACCTCTTAGTCTACTTGCGCAGCAACGCAGCCACATACGCGTGACCGTGACCCCTGTGACATACTGGCCCTGCGCGTAACCTCCTTCCTGCACAGCTCTCTTGCAGACTCATTTATAATCTCGTGCCCTCTTTCAACTTCTTGGAGCACTGAGACTATGCTTCCTACAGATACTCAGGTGGTCACACCCCCGATGCAAGGCTTTAGTTTTCCTGTTAGCTCGGGCCGCCGGCATCCCTGAGATACCCTTGCGTCTGTTAGTGCGTCGTGTTCTTCTTTGTATGGTACACTCCCCTATTTAGTAAGGTGCGGTCACAGCCATGGTAGAAGGGTTGCAACTCCTAATGCAGTAGTAGGGATGGCTAGACTTGGTCCCATCATGCTTAGTTCCTCGCGGCCCACTTGTGTGACTTCAGTTTCTAGTTCGTTGATTTCTTCATCCAATGTCATGCTTTTCTTCCTCAATCGTGCCCAATCTTCATCGAGTTCGTGAAGTTTCAAGCTCCCTCATCGAATGGCTTCCTGTAACTGCCTAATTCCTTTACCCAGGTCCTCGCATATTGTCCCAACTACGAGAGCTGTGGTATGGGGATTCTTCTCTGTTCTCCTTGTTTAATCTCTTATTTTCAGTGTTGGGGTCATTTCTGTGCTCCGGTTTTTGCTTATGGTCCTATAGACCCATCGAACCCCTGGTACGTGCAAGTCCCAGTTAGTTTGTATCTCTTGGTGAACTCTGTTCATGACTCCATGTATTTTTTTGAGTGATCCCTCGCAGAATATTTATGGATTGTGTCGCCTTCCCTGCTGCCACGTCGAGTTCTGATTTTCGATCCTTAGTCTAGGAGGTGCTTTCATAGCACGCTTCTGCACCCATCGACACAAGTGGGTGTGCAAACGGCTTCGTCCTGGTTGCCCGGCTTGCGTTCATCACTGGAGACTTCCAAATCGTAAGTGCATCCATCTTCTACATTCACGCCAGTTTCCAATATTCTTCTTATGTGTATTCCACCATCGTGCGGGTGTCGCGTGCAATGCCCATTCCAGCGCACCATACTATTGATGTTCGGGTACTACACTCTCAAATTTTTCTAAGAATTCATCCACTATGTTACCCCATCATATGTTGGCAGTTCCCTTGCTTCAATCATCACACATCGCAGTGATCTAATCATCATGTTGCAATTCAGCATTGTTACTTCGTGCAACCGGTTCTGCCAGCACTCTATTTCTTCATCTGAATCCAAAGTACAGGAACTGTCGCGCTCCCATGAGATTCTCCCATCTGTAGTCGGGTTCACCCAGTCCTGATCTTCTGCCATTATCTGCTAAATGAAATCCAACTCATCATCGTTGTCATCATTGCACACAGGTTTAGTGTAGTGCACTCCTTCGGCTGGATCTAGTAGAACTACTATGTGTAGAGACTTTTTCTCGAATATCATCTTCCGCTTCTTCAAGTTGATGACTCCATTCATGTCAATAGCCCAGTCTATTCCTAGCAACACAGGGTAAGGGTTGTTGTCATCAACAATCTCTATCACCTCAAAGTTTGTCTGCTTGCTCACGCCTTCGATATCAACTGTTACCCCTTGCAACCTCCCCATGGGAAATATCTTTTGTTGCTTTGCCATTCGTAATTGAATAGGGGACCATTATAATATGGGCTTGCCCATGCGTTCCCATGTCTATTTTGGTAACACATTCGAGCCCGAACCCAGGTCTAGTATTACCTGATCCATTTCATATTCGCCAATCTGCGTTGTTAATCTCATTTCCCTCTCGGTGCGTAATGTATGCTCTCCTAGTTTCTGGACTACACACAGTTCACCTAACCCTGTGCACCTGGTTATCAACTCCTGTAGTCCTTTAACTTCCTTATTATCGTGCAGAAGTTTCATGCATGTTTCTAAAAAGGTAGTAAGCATAGAAGGATCCATTCCTGGCTCTGGTTGATCCTTACTACCTGAAGTATAAGCCTCTGTGAAGCTATTCTTAGCTTCCATAAGCATCTCCTTTGCATGTCCCAGGTCAAACTTAGGCTCCTTTGTAGGCACCTTACGAACCCATGTATCTCCCTTGGGTTTCTTCCCCTTATCTTCCCCTGTAGTCGCACCACTTCTGAGCACCATATTCACATTTGGGTCCTCTTCCCGTGGTTCAAACCTCATCATTTGAATATTCTGTGTTGGAGTAGGTTGAAGTACCCCTTTCTCGTGCATCTACATGATCAATGTACGACAATCTACTGCTTCATGTTCAAATTGGGCACAGTATGAACAAGATAGTCTCGTTGGGTTGGTACAATCATGGGCGTAGTGCCTTGATCCTCCGCAATTGTAACAGATTAACTATCCACAACCCCTTCTTGGCCCCATTCCTCCTCATCCTCGACCTCGCCCTTGAAATCCAGCACACGCCATCCCCGTGACTAGGTCGAAGCCTCGCATTTCTATCTACATTCTATATGTTGGGGTCTGCTCCATCATTAACTCATAGCTACGACAAGTACGCTTGTCGTGGCCCACCGATCTACAAAAATTACAAAATAGTTGCTGGGGGGTCTGTGTATACTTCTGCAAAAAATGACAGTTATATGTCGTGTGCTTTCCTCCTATCTGACAGATCACACACCAGATCACGGGTGTCGCACTTGGCCCTGCCTGTGCTTCTGGTCTCAACCCCCTCCTGCCAAGTAGTTCACGAATACTGGACAGTGGTCTTTGTCATGGCCCTGGCCTTTGCATTTTATGCACCACACTTCTTCGCGTACCTCTGGAAGTGGCGCCCTATCCTGCTTCAAACTCTGCATCTCCAAGCATAGATTATGTAGTTGCACATTGATTTGTTGGAATCTCAATCATGGATCCTGTATCAGTGTTTTATGCAACCTCATTGCCATTTCCAATATTTTGGCCTGGGTTGAAAGCTTTTGCTATGAAAGCGTCATCCTCAAGTGTGGTGTCAAAGATGCCACAAACCACGCGCGGTGTTGTGCATCCATTAGCGTAATATTGGCCTCGTGAATCATACTCTTTAGCCTCTGATCCAGATCCCAGGGGGTCTCACCTGGAAGCATCGTGATCTCTTTAAATCTGATGATTGACTGTGTTTCTGATTTTGACTGGCTAAATTCACTGTTCAGTGCATTCTAGATCTATTCTATTCCTGCATTTGGGTGATCATTTGAGTGCTTGATATTCCATGTCAGTGCATGATCCTGCAGCATGCTAACCAATGTGAGCTTTTTAATGTTGTCATCCATGACCCCTTGTGCTTCCCATACTGCTCTCACCACGAACCAGAATTGATTCGGATCCTCATTCCCTACTCCTCTGAATACAGGTAGCTTGATCGTGCTCCCCATGCTAAACCGTGGGGGTGGTGGAGGCGGGGTTGGTGAAGATGGAGGTGAAGTATGTGAAGTAAGTGGAGGTGATAATTGTGGAATGCGCTACCTTATCAAACTGACCACACTTCTCAAAGAAACCCGAGCGCACTCTTCATAGCTCTCTCGCAAAGGTGAAATTAAGGGATTGTTTCCTAATCCTTCGATACCTTTGTAGATCTTTCCGCTCCATGTTGTTCCAAACATTAATGTATTCGCATAACCTGCTTCTCACATAACAACATCTTAATCCAGGTATTCAAGGATTTAATGTACCTACCTTGCAGTCCCTCAAGAAAATGTCATTTTTCTTCGCTATAGCTCACAGTCGTGTCTACGATGAACTCAGTGAGAAATCCCCCTATAATCCAGTCGAGCCAATGGTCCACAACTCATGTGATTTTATCCTCTGATGCCTCTAGTCTGCGCACTAACTCCAGAGTCCACACTATCGGTTGATCGAGCTTGTACCTTCCCTGGTTGTCGGCTAACCTTGCAATCCAATCATATAGTTTAGAAGAGAAGGACGCGAAGAAGATCCCATGGATTTCCGTATATACGTAGCAATCCAGCCACATCTTCTCGGATATCTGTAGAGTTTTGTTTTCTTGTGTCATGAACTCGTGAAGTTTCTTGTCCAACCACTCTTCAATTTCTTTCTTCATAGGATTCTCGTGTTCCGACATCAGACATCCCTTAGGCAGATCCTAGTCCTAGCAACGAAACCATTTGTTGGCTACTTGGGGCCTGACCTAGGTTCAGTAGTGAGTTTAGCCAAGCAAATGCTAGTACTACCAGCCCTTTCGGTAATATTCCATGGTGCGTGGAATGAGGTCTCACCCGAGGTAGTATGGGAGGGTGCTGGAACCAGGTTTCCACATCCTAGGAATGTCTTGATGAGGTCTGGGATGTTCTTGTGTGGCTTTGTGTAGCTAGCTGATCTTCGCACTTGTGTGGCTTCGTGCAATTGGCTGATATTTGCATAGCTCTGTAAAGAGCACGAAGAGACCCTATCCAGATCCTTGATCCTTATTATGTTATTATTATAGATCTTAACTTAATTATGTGGGCCCAATATTCTCATTAACCATTCAACATTTATAATAAGTTCGCGCAATCATAAATTGTAAAGGGATGCAAAGATATAATAGAATCATAACATACAAATATATGAGTAGATGCACAGTATTCCAGAATCAACTTATCTTTTATTAGCCCTTTGTTCAGTACAATCCAAACTCCACCCTGTGCACTTAGCTGCAGGGGTCTGCGCACATAGCTGCGGACTCTACCAAGCCTCTGCGCATACAGCTGCAGAGCCTCTTCCTATTCCTACAATCCAAGACTCAGACTTATAGACTCAAAGTGAATTCCTTATTCAAAAACCCATAGCACTTAAGATCAAGACTCGCAAAAACTTTCTTCTACACTTAGAGCCTCGCTCTATTTATACATTCCCATGGTCCGCAGACCATGGGTAGGCTGACACAGTCTATATTAAATTACAATATTTTAGGGTGTAAAGCCCTAGACTCTCATGCTCCGCGCCTACATTTTGTGGTTTCTTTACATTACATTGACCAAAACTCAGCCTTAAGCCCCAAAAACCCGCTATGGGGGAATCCACTACCCAACAGGCATCATGAAGAATTTAAGCAAACCACAATTTTTTAATTCATCCATTGATTCTTGATCCTATAGTATGAATTATCAACATCTGTATGCTCTCTCTCTCTTCAAATGATTGAAATCCTATAAAATTGAAATATTTTATCCATAAGAATTTGTCATTTTCATTTCTTTCTGCGTGTACGCTACTTTTCTAAAGAACAGTCATGTTGTACGCAATGTTTCCTTTGAAAACTCAATTATAGGGCTTTCTATACACAGTGTTCATGATATCGACCCACATACACACCGAGGATTATCTAAAATTATAAATCTCTTCCTCAAATCTGTTGAAAATCTTGAAATTTTGGATCAATTGAACGAGTTTAAGGATTAGAATTACCTAGAGACCATCGATGTTGAATTTGTTGGAGGATTTGATCAATGTGGTTTTCCAAAAAATTCCCCAAGAGCCCTCTTCTCAACACTTGAATGGTAAAAAATAGTTTGGGTGAGTTTAAAAAGTTCTTTTGTAGCCAAATTTTGAAAACCCACTTTTCAAAAGTTAAAATTTTTTATTTCTATAATTTTATGAACTTCTGACTTTTTGCTTGAAGTGTTGGGAAAGGTTTTTTTTTCAGGGTAATGAAGACTTAGTGATGTTTTTCTGCTTCTTTAAATCCATGATCGTTGACCTATCATGGCAGGTATCATTTTCTAAACTGACATATAAGTTAAGACATATCACTCTTCCATGGCATTATGCATCTTGACCTATGTTGACTGTGCTGGACCTGCCAACATTCAAAGGGATCTCCCCAGCAAGAAGTCCCAACTACACCTCAAACCATTTGGAGTAGGAATCCCAGTAGTGGGTGTTAACGTAGTGCCTTGACCATGGTATTTCACAGAGGTAAGTAGGATGACTTTGGTCGGAAACAAGTGTGTGACATTGCAGTGAGCCAAGTGAGATGCATGGGGGTTATAAAACACAGAGGGTAAAATAAAGTGTGTCCCTTAGGTTCCTATAATAGTACATAGCCTGAAAGGAACATACGAGTCGAATGAAATCACAAGATGGAAGTGGAATAGTCCACAAACCAAGTGATGGGTCAATCCAACAACATGTCTTCAAAAATATTCATAGAATTGCATACAAAATAGTTCATAAGCAAATGTGTAAGTTAAAAAACATACATTCCTAAAGTAACTATAATGGTCGAACTGCAATAAAAACATATGCATGAAAACATGTTGGCTCAGTTATATTATTATTAAGTGAAAGTTCCATCCATACATACACCATTTACAACCGCTACCCCAATAGTGGAACATTACAATCAACATCACCTTCTCCTCCAAAGAAGTGTACTCGCTTTACATTGTGGAGAAGCCAAGGCTCATCAAATACTCCCAATCCTTCTCTAAGACTAATCCTAGACAAAAGCTTGGCTCCCAAAATCCCTTTCTATGAGTTATGAGGTTCTATTTATAACAAAGGGTGGGGTTACCCTTGATATTCCCCATTGTGACTCTTTGACTACCCTCATGACTCTTCAACTTCCTTTACAAATAACTCATTACATTACATATTGATTATTCACATTCCACCAATGACACTTTGAATTTCACTTACAACATATTTACAAATAATATACATTTTCCACATGTACCCATATGAGACAAAATAGGCTAGAGACAGCCTAACAAGGCAAAACACTATGACTGAGAAGTTTGGGGAAAGACCAACTCGAAAACCTCCACTTGGTGCTTCTCGGTCACATGCCAAGATTGGTGTTGTAGGATGGTTTCCCCAAACTGTCTAATGTTGTCTTCCTGAAGGTGGAATCTTGCCTCCATGGCATCTGGGTGTATGGTCTCTGAACCTATATCGAACTCACTCTCAAGCATCAGCAGCATGATGTTGACCATGACGAGATCACCAATGTACTTCTGAATGTTATGTGCGCTCAGATCCAAGTCTTCCCTAGTGACCTCTCATCTTAACTGCTCCATGTACTCATTTATCTCTATCCATACTTGGTTCTTATGTTTATCTTTCTTGAGGGAAGCGATTGATGAGATCCTGTGCATTATGACCATGACATCCAAGCTCTTGTACAACTGTGAAAATGAAGCATGTATGCTACTGATGAATGGGGTGAGTTATTCGTAGTTATGGATCAATATTTGGACCTTTGCTTTTTCTATCTCTGCCCATGGCTTCATCATCTTTTGCAAGGGAAGTAGGACCCTTTTGCACTGCATTTTCCACTCTTGCAAATGGGTAATGACATGATGTATGTTCCTAAGAGTTTGAGCAAACTCCTTTCTACTACAACCCATGAACACGAACAACTTCTTTATGCATGGTGAAAAATTCATCATAGATTTTTTGCATGGCGGTCTCAAGTGTTGATACTATAGCGAGTCTCACTTTCCTCATCTATGCCATTGCAGAAACTGCACTCTACTCTCGATGTTTTTCTCCCTCTTCCCTAGCTTCCTATAAGTTCTTTGTTATTTTTTCATTCTCGGCCAACAAGTACTTGACATTGGATATTTTTGCTCTGACATAGTCCAAGGTGGCTTCGGTAAGGGCCGCTAGACACTTCCTGATGTCTGGCACTATCACCTTTTCCTTCAAGAATGCAAGTGATGCATGATCATCCAAAAAGTGATTCCTTTGTGCCTGTACAATATTCTTTTGCGACTCATTAAATGACAGATTGTACAGATCCATGACTGGATCATAATCAACAAGGACAACATCTCCTTGTTCACTCGGGACTGGTTCTGAGACTAGTGGTGGCTTCTGGTGCTCTTGACATAAGGTTACTGTCTTCATTCCATGGCTTCTGCTCTAACTCCATGTCCATCCTCTCAATCAACTGCTCAATCTGCTGAGCCATTTCCTGATCCTGCATCTGTCCACTGTCTACCTTAGTTGTTGGCTATTCTGACTCCTCAACCTATATGGGCATTGTTTTCTTTGCACCTTGCCTTTCTTCTTCCTCCTATTTCTACTTTTCTTCTCTTTATCTTCTTCTCAACTCTTATTCCTCCTTCATCTTCTTCTTTGTCTCTTGCAACTTCAGTTCTGCTACCTACAAGCTCTGGTTTTTCTCTTCCTCGGCTCTGCTATCAGTGTCCTCTGATTCTCTTTTTCTTCTGCTACCAAAGCTTTCTGCATGAAGATTGAATGCACTTTTACTTTGTAGCTTTTTTCTCCCTATATTATGTCAAAAAATTCCTCTTTTTTTGATCTTCTACTAGATTTCTGCCCTCTGTTGTTGTTGTTGGACTTTCTTCCATGTTAGTGTTGACTCCTTTTCTATGGACAACTAAGTGTCTGCATATATTGGCAAGTTAACTGGCACTTGCTCAACTGCTTCCCCATTACTTCTTCCAGTGTTATTTCTTGAAGAAACTCTCTTTGGTACCATAGTACAATTACTGCTGGAGAGATGTGCTTCATGAGTTTGGTACCTATGGAATAGAAAGGACACTCATGGAAAGCAAACATTAGCTCTTACAAATATAACTTCTCTGCATGATCAAGTAGCAATTAGGCCATCTAATGAAAGGGATTGTGTAATTTTTACCAAGAGGGTGACTAACTGACTGTGGTAACTATGCACTATGCATTCCTAGAAGTCATTCTGAAATCTTGATGACTGGAACTGCACAATGCATAGTTTAGTCTGACGAAGATCTTGGGAGAGACTACACATTGCGCAGTCTCAGTGACAAACCTGGGAGATTGGCTCCTGGAATTACATAGTGTGTAGTTGGATCCAGGCTAAGACAACCTCTACGCAATTCCAGAATCTAAGGCAGAGGCCTTGAGCTTCCAGATTGCATAGTGCATGCATGTGAATGTGCGATTTGGGCAAGGGGAGCCCAGATCTACCCAAGGGGAGAATGAAATCAAGTAGATATAAAGGATGGTGTGATGCTAAGTGCATATCTAATTGAGTGATGATGCATTAAATTAAAACAAGTGTAGGGATTAATAAAAAAAAAGGAGAATGAAGCATGTGGAGAGGGTCATCGTATCGCCGACCATTAGTGCAAAAACATGGTAATGCATGTGACACTTGAGAAAGGTAACACAAAACTTGAAACAACACTGCTACAAGATTAAAAAAAAGGTTAAAAATATAGCATTCACTCAAAAAAACAATTGAAACAAAACTCTCACAAGGTAAACAAGAAAAAAGCGACAGAAAAGGTGGCAAAAGACGATAAAAGCAAAACTCACCCAAAAAAGTGACAACAATGCTCTGAAGGTTCCTTGATCTCCTCAGGCATGATAAAGCTTGATGATTGAGTATACAAATGATCTCTAGAGGCATGTATTACATAGAATTGAGCCAATTGGAATTTATGACGCGTATGCCTGAGATCAAGGACAAAAGTGACACTTGGCATAAACTTATAAAGATAGCAATGTGCCACCTTCAAGAAACTAATAATATATCCCTACTTCCTAGGGATTTTTTTTCTTTTTTGAGAAAAGATTCCATGCATCACCCAAAGAGATTGTGTAGTTATAGGAAGGACTGTGCAACCCTCTGACTTATGCATTGAGAATATTCTGAGCAGAAAGACTTTTGTGCAATCTCTAGGCTAAGTGACTATGGGGTGCCTCTCATTCTCTGCATAGTTTCCCAGCTGAAGGTTGGTTTTCAACTGGCTTTGTGCAATTGTGGAGCTGAAAGCTCACTGTTGGCTTGGAATGCACAACTCCCGAGAGAAAGGTTGGTTTCCCTCAAGGATTGTGTATTTCACTAAGGCAAGCCCGAAACTGGGTTGAAACCAAGGCAAGAGATCAGCTTGTGGGTTAGACAGTAAAGCAAGTTAAAAAACACAAGTTGTAAGCAAAATATAAAGAAAAATGAAATCACAAGTACTTTGGTCAGTGTAAGATGAGCTACTGTGATTTTAGGAAGGAGGCTCCAAAACGTAGCATAGGTAAAATTTTGAAGGTTGGTTGTAGCCACTACAACATTGGTAACACACTGGGAGGACTCCAACTCTCTGTATGGACCTTGTCTCATGTAAAGTGAGTCTAACCCCTCTGGAAGTATTGTTAGATTCTTCAATCATCATGGCTTCTTCACTAGCTTGAGTTAAAGATGTAGTCCCTACCATTCTCTTAACAAAACGCATACCAAGCCAAGTCAACTGAGTTGTTTCGATTGGGGATGAGGGGTATCTTGATGCACAAGTAATATAGAATGTCAAAGTTTTAGTTTCATCTCTGGTGTTGGTCACTCTAGGGACACAAGCATTGTTCTACTACTAGTGAGCCTAGATAGTTTCCCAGCAAAGTTACTTACTTCACCTCCCTGCACAGGAAGCCTTTCTCTTATTTTTCCTTTATTTTATTTTTTTCATTTTTCATTTTTTAAAGAACTATGCATGGGCACTTATTTATTTCATGAGGCAGAAGAGGGATCTCGACTTATCGAGACCAGAATAGGTTATCCCTTTAGAGAAGGATGTGTATATATACCTTTGACATACTTGTTAAGGTTTTCCCCCTCACCATATTCTACTTGATTGAGTTGACAAGGGTTAACTGAAAATAGAAAACCAATTAGAGTAGGTGGTACTAGTTAAAATTCCAAGCGTTGTGATCTCACTAATAACTCACTCTGAAAGGAAAATATTTTCCATTAGGGTATCATTGAATAAAAAAATGAAATATATTCATAAGGAGAGGGAATAAATGGACAACAAAATGTTGCTAGTTGTACAAGTCCTTTTTTATTTCACCCTACTTGTCTATGGAAGCCAAACACAGTTTCATGGGAAATCTAATCCTACAAGTGAATAAACAAATGAACAACCAAAGGAAAGAAGTAAAACGAAGCAAAACCAAGTAAGAAAAATCAAAACAAGTAAGCAGAAGAAAACAGGAAAGAAAATACTCCTACTCCTAAGCTAGCCAGAGCATGGGCTTACTTACGTGAAGTGATATTTCCAATGTAGCTACTGGCGAATTGGTTGGCCCATGTGAATGATGGTATGGTTAAGAAGAAAGATATTCAGGCAAACCAACAAACAAGAAAGATAAAGAAATGAAAACCAACATGTTCGAAGTTTGAATGCATCCACAAAAAAAAAAAGATTAAAATCACATGAAAGGCACTCTGTAGAGGTATCATGATGTTGTATCATGCTGCATGTAGATGATAAGCATGTAAACACTTTCAACCTTGAAAAATGAGAAAACATGCAGAAATAAGAAAACTTTCATTTCACAACATGGATTTCTACGTATGACTCCTCCAGTGCATGAGTAATAGGACCATGTGACTCTAGTGGGGGATATGAAATCTATAAACTATATTTATTTTCAATTTGAATGAGAGAGTGATGAGGAGCCTAGGAAGATTCAACATATTTTTTTATTGGAAGTGGGATTGACCTCAAGGCTGTGAGAGCCTGACATAACCATCAGCTTGGGTTGAAGTACCTCGACAACTTGAGGGGCTTCCACTTCATTAGAAGGTAGATCATCAAATACCAGTGGCTTAGAAAGATCAATAGTTAGTGAATCAAAATCATGATCAGAAGAATGAGTGAAAGGATCACAACAAGCATGATCCAAAAATTCAAGATGGACATCGACATCCTCATGTTCTAAGGAACCATACTAAGGGGATGATGTAAAATGAAATTTTTCACCCTCTGAATTTCCGGAAATGAAAGATGAGAGATTAGGTAGATTCAAGAAGAAATATTTATCCTCTCCACAATCAAATGCAACTAGCATCCTATGTGTTCTGTGAATGATCAGAAGTGGAAACGTCCGAGGATAAATTTTCACCAGAAAAATCAGAAGCAGCAGAAACATAGAAGATGTCAAGATAGAGCAGATGAGGTGCGGACAGAAGGAGGTCATCCTTCATCGTGTCTTCTTCTTTAGATTCCCACCCATACTCATAAAAACGATAGTGTAGTTTGGCCGCTCAACTCCAACTCCTTCCATAACTTTATCCTCATGAACAAAAAATGTGGAATCTGGAACAAATGAACACAACACACCAAAATATGAAGGATCAAAGGAGCCAAAGGACAGAGGTTGAGAAAATCAGATCACATGACAAACATTAGGGTTTCAATCCAAATCTGCACAAAAATCTAGAGCAGATGGGGTGGGAGGAGGTGACAGATGAACAGATCTGTTCGCAACTTCTCCCACCTCATCCTGTAGAGCTAGAGTTGATTGATGAGAAGTGGACAGAGAGTCACTCGTGACAACGAACTTGTCCATCTTAGATTTGTAAGCTCTAACACCAAGGTATGTTAGGAGGGGTTTGAAAGATTCTAATTCGTATGGATTATGAGATATGTGAAGAATATACTTAAACCTTTTTGTGAGAATTCGCAATCAACTTCATCTTCTGAGAATTGAAAAAAATTATATGGAAGCATTGCAAAAATTGTGCAACAGATTCATCAGGTGCTTTGCATAATTCCAAGATTTTGTGGTTGAGTGCTTTACAGTCATAATGAAAGAAAGCATTGCCTAACTCTTTGATCATATGATTAAAAGATTGAATAGAGGTTGCGGGTAATGTGAGCTACCATTTCTTAACGCGACTTTCGAACATGTAAGCAAACAAGCCACATGCAATGTCATCTAAGGGAGCTTTGTTCCTGTCACAAAAGCCTAAAAAGGAAATTTTGTGTCTTAACAAGGAAATTTCGCCTTCACCATCATATTTGATCGTGACAAGTCATTAATGACATCCTCCGACACTTTGAAATCATTAGAATGAGAAAAACATGTCGGAGTTGAGATTGTGATGTAAGTCATGAATGATATGAGGAGATTCAAAATAGAATTTGAGGGATTAGATTGTCATCTAGCCCTCCTTATAGCGCCATAAATGTTGACTGTGTTCGACCCACCAACATTCAAGGGGATCTCCTAGGCAAGAAGTCCCAACTAGACCCCAGAACATTTGGAGTAGGACTCCCAGCAGTGGGTGGTAATGTAGTGCCTTGACTGTTGTAGCACGTAGACATAAGTATGATGACTTTGGTCAGAGGAAAGTGTGTGACCTTGCAGAAATCTAAGTGAGATGCATGGGGGTTCTAACACACATAGGGGAAAAGGAAGTGTGTCCCTTAGAAGTATGTAATAGTATGCATCATAAAAGGAACACACGAGTGGAATGACATCACAAGCTGGAAGCATAATAGTCCACAAACCAAAGTGATGAGTTAATCCAACAACACATATTCAATAAGATTCATACAATTACATACAAAATAGTTCATAAGCTAATGTGTAAGTTAAGAAACATACATTGCTAAATTAACCATAATAGTCGAACTGCAATAACACATATGCATGAAAACATGTTGGCTCAATTATATTAGTATTAAATGAAATTTCCATCCATACATACACTGTTGATAGCCATTGTTAGGTTCATATACCAATAGGAGTCATAATTTTGATTGACTAACATTAAGTCTTGTAATATTGTACATACCTTTGCTTTCTGCAAATGTTTTCCATATTAAAAAAAATAAAAAATAAAAATGTGTAAAGAGGGTATGTCCTAAAAGAATAATCAAAGTACAAAAAGAATGAAAAGGTCAAAAAATGAAAATATATGAACCCCAAAGTGCAAGCCAAAATGCCACTACCATTTACTTTTTATGCATAATAAATGATTATGTGCAGCTTGTTACTTATGCCACAATCCATGTTAGTCAAATTATTTAAACTCGGTTATTTCATGCTTTGAATTTTATGTTCATAGGTAGTGAATAAATTTGACTAAACAGTATAATCTTGGCAGATAATTAGGTAGGTAGAGTGAATAAAAGGAGCTCATCAGCTTAATCTGAGCCCTTGGATGATATAAGGTTAGAATTAGATAGTTTATTTTGTAAAAAAAAAGAAAAAGATTGATAAGGGTTTGCTAGCATAAATGCACCAAATAAAGTGAAGAAAAAATGGTAGGATGAGTAAGTGGGTAAGTAGTAGAAAGGTTGTAGAAATGGCATATGATTATACAAATGCACTTATGTCATCGTATTAAATGCAATTTTCAAAGGTGCATAAGTAGAGGACAAAGCAAAAACAATGGTTTACAATATGATTTACTTAACATCCCCTCATTCATTTTAACCCCTATACCACTTACTAACTTCCCTTTCACAATAAAATAGTAATATCTATAGTTCTTTAAGTCAAAGAGGCTCAGAGCATTTCTCTGACTTCTGTTGGATCCGGACCCTCGGCTTGATGACTTAAAGAAGGAAAGGTGTTAAAATTCCCTTATAAATCATTCATCCCCCTCACAAAACCCCTTTTCATAAGGTTAAAGTTCTTTTGCCTAGGAAAACCCCTTTATAAACAGGTTTTATGTACAAAACCCCCAAACATATTTATCCTAAATACTAAGTATATGGAAAGCACACAAAATTTCATATACCTAAGTGCAATACCCCTTCTGCTCATTTCCCTGCATATTAACTTTTTAACTTTATTATTTAAATTTCTGAGAAACCCATTGTCCCGTATATATTTAACTTCTTTGTATAAATTAACCCCACCTTTTAGTTTACTTATAAACTATATTACTACCCCATATCCCACAAATACATTAAAAACCCGCCCACAATCCTTAATCCCTCATTAAGGCGGCCCCGATGAGATTAAGTATTAAGTTAATCATATATCGTTGGTGATTAGACCCATGGCCCCCCCGAAAACTTTATGAATGAATCACCACGCAACTTCACTTCTCGATCACCGTATGATCTCCCTCCCCCTCATCCAATGGCCCTCATCCATATCGAGCCGACCCGATGTCCGCCCTTTACCCGCCCGATAAGGTGGTTTTCCTCCTGGCCCCTGATGCTACATGTCAATCAATGAATGGGATAGAGTGACCCCTCCCGAATACCGCCTGCACCACAAAAGTGGTACGATGGACCTCCCAAACCACTTCCCTCTTTCAACCAATAATCGTCACTATTCATCAATCAATGAAACCCACCAAAATTAATTGTTTTCACTATAAAAGCCCGTTTATCCCTCTTTTCACTCTTTTCGCGCAATTGTTATTAAGAATTCAGCAAAGCCATTACGACTCCCGCAAACAGTGAAATTGCTCACTAACCTCTGTCATTACTCTAGAGATGCTACAGATAGCCCAACTCATCCATCAGCCCATACCAGAACTGTATGAACCTTTGTAGCCACCATCAACAACCATTTACAGCCAATTCTACCGAATTCCAGGTATTTAACCATGGAATTCCAAGTCCCTTGTCAAATTCAAAGTCAATTCACCCTCATAACATTGTTAATTAAGTAAAAAACTTCAAAATTACTTTCGTTTTAACACTTTGAGCCATAACCATTCTGCAAAACCTCCATTTCCCTAAAAACTCTGAATCACCCCCCACACTCAAATCCACAAGAACTGAGTATGGCTGCCCCAATTGCAATGGATGTAAGGTCCATCTCTACACCTCACTTAGACCTGGACCACCTTCCTTTAGCTAATAAGGATTTTCAAATAAAGGATACCTCTACCCAAGAGCCCTTGCTCAAAGTACATAGCCAAAGTAGGGATAGGTTCCTGAACCATGCTAATGAAATTGGCCTTTGGGAGTCAAATTTTCCCAACTACCAATTCCCCCAAGTCCACATTTTTCCTAAGATTGTTCATATGTGTTATGCTTGCTACATCCCCATTCACAGAACTATCATGTCTCATGACCAAAAAGTCCTTTTCACCATCACTGCTGAGTCTATTAATGAAATGATGTATCTCCAAACAAGACCAAGCCTAACCTCACTCTCAATTGGAGACCTATTGGACCTATATCCCAAACTTGCCTCTGCAAAATTGACCCAACTATTCTAAACATTCATCAGAGAAGAGAAACACATCCCTAAGGACTCCCCCCCCCATATGTAGCTGCTATCTTTTCCCCATGGGGCTAGAATATTGTAGCCATGATATCCTATATTTTGGGGTACACCACTAGTGAATACATTGATGAGTTAATTCTTGCCTTCATGTCCATCTACACTCCAGGACAGCCTCCTGCTGTCATTTATGACTATGCCCATTTTATAGCTAATAGGATGCATGAGAAATTCCTTAGAATGAATAATGAAAGATTTTTCAAGTATTCCTCAATCTTATATCACCAACCTGATAAGTTCCCATTCACCCTTCAGAAGTTAGACACCAAAGGTCAGCCCAGATCAATCATTTTTTGGACCCCATTGATCCACCAATGCCAATCTCCATACTCTTACTCTGATTTCATTGATTTATTTGTACATCCAATCATGGCAATGTTGATTGGGAGCTCTCCTCCTAAAATCAGTCTAGAAATAAAAAGAGTCCTTCAATTGTTTAAACAGATCAAAGTGGTTGACTGGTACCTTTACTAGAACCATACAGAAATCAGGATATATGGTTGCATGCTTGCACCATATAAGTTTCTAAGATACCTCCACATGAGGTTGTTTTCCCTATAATATTATAGACAAATCATCAATGCAGATGAAGTCAAATTTTTCAATGCTAAGAAGAAGGCTTATTTCAAAATAAAATACCAACTAGGCCCCTTCATATGCAACTCTAGGGAGGCTGACAAAGAAGCAGATTTTATATTACAGAGAATGAAGTTCCAAAGAAGTTTTGTTTGGAGATATGATGCTTTCGAATTCATCACAAAGAAGAGACAAAAGGTCAAGCTAGGATCTTTCATTCACCATCCCATACCTGAAATAGAAGCATATGCAAATCAAATATAATGGGTGGAAGGTACCCTAGTAGTTCAAGACATCACCAGAGTAGATGTAGAGAATGCTCTAATTGATTTAGAAAAGTAGCTTGATGACAGCTCTTTTCTGCAGGTACCAAAAGAACTAGAGAGAACCATGAGTACCCCTCCAATCATGCAGACTCCTCAAAATGAGGAGAAGATCCCAAAAAGAAATAGAGAAGGGGCTTCCACTTCAGGATGGCCACCTCCAATTTGCAGCAGGAATCAAACAAGAGGAAAAGGCTAAATCCAACCTATAAGTAGGAATATACTGAAGACTCAACTGAGGTCACAAATATAGAATCAGAAAGAAGTAGGCCTACCACTCCCTCTGGAGGCATGCAAGAGCCTTCCACATCACATACTCAGATGTTGGAAAGGCAGCGCAGTGTTGAAGTGTCTTCCTTTAGAATTCCCGCTCACAAAGATCAAGATACCAAGGAAAGATACAAGGAAATCAAAGCCAGAAATGAGAGGCTCAAGGCCCAAACATATGCACAATACTTAAAGTTGGCTCCCACTGATCAAACAAGGCTAATGTTAGTCTTTGACATTAAAGAGGGAAAGCTACAGATGACTTTCGTTAAACCCACAGCTTAGCGGCCCAAGACAGCATCAGATTTCAAAAGGGTAGATTTTGAAGTGCTGGCAAGGGATATTCATCCCATAGACCAGATTGAACTACACAAACAGGCTTGAGAGATTGAATACTCCACCCTGACAGGTAAAGCCATAGCAGCCCATTAGTTACAGAACTCTCTGAACAACATCTCAGCACAATTTCAGTTAGAGAAGGCCTCCTCACAGGCCAAGGATACAAGGATCAAGTCCTTAGAGGACTTAGTGATTGAATTGGGACACGATCCCAAGGATATAAAAGCTACAGAGCAACTTATTAAGAAGAAAAACGATGATATAGTTGCATTGAAGAAACAGCTAAAAATACCTCAGCTGCAGCATCCACAAACATTGGAAGTCATAGAAGCCGAGCAGGGGCATGAAGAACTCATAGACTTGGTCTTAAAATGAAACAATCATCTAAAAGAGACTAAAAAGGAATTGGATGCTTTGATCCAATTAAAACAAGAAGATGTGGCCACTTCTTCAACAAATTTTATCCCTACAGTCTCCACAGTAGTGCCATCCACACTAGCAGCATCTTTGGCACCTACAGCTCCACTTGCAATAGCCTTGCCAGCAACAATAGAGTCTACATCAGCAGCATGTGCATCAGGAGAGAAAGCAGTAGAACTAGTCAAAGCCATGGAAGAGAAGTCTATCCAAGTTACTGAAATGAACAGGTTAAGAGAAAAGGTTGCAAATTTGGAAACAGATTGCAAACTTGCCCAACTAAAAGTAGAAAGAAGAAGCAAAAAAAGCCCAAAGAATGAGTGAAAGTATCAAAGTCTTAGAGAAAGACTTAACACTGGAGAAACCACTTGGGCAAACCAAGGAAATGTTCTGGGCCAATATCATTGACTCTGCCAATGATATTTGACCATCAATCTAGGTTATTTTTCAACAAACATAGTTAGTAAAGATAGCTACAGAAGCTATCCAGAAAGTGAAAGAGGAGTTGGGAGATAAGCCAGAGGATGCAAATAGACTTATCCACTTCCTCAACAGCAAGAATAGGTATGAGCTCCATGAGCTAAATATAGAAGATAAGACTGGACCATTTTAATAAGGAAGCTCCTTTCCAAAAGGAACCATATGCTTACTTTGGAAGAAAAGTGCCACAATATGCAGGTATCCATTGATAGGTTCATGGCTAAATTCTAGATTTTAAGGGAGAAAGGTCTGCCCAGTCCTATTGTAATATTCCTAATTAGCCATGGCTAATTGGAATATTCGATTTTGCTCAATTTTTCTTTCTATAGTTATTTATAGATAAAAAGGTGAGGAAAAGGGGACATAACTCACTTTTAGAATAAATTCACTCCCTAGTAGCACAACATTGTGACTTAAAAGGGAGCCAAGGGGGCCAAAGGACCACGCAGAGATGGGGCCCACGCAGACACTTGGAGGGACTGCGCAGATGGAAAGGAACACATGGCAAGAGAGGGATTACATTGGAGGAGGTGGACCTTGGGATTGAGAGAGGCCAATGCTATAAAGGAGAGAGGAGCCTCCTCATTTTGTCATTCAATTATGTGCATTTGAGCTAGTCACTTCGACTTGGCGCACGCTGGCTGTTTAGCCTATCTACAGCATTGTTTAGTGCACTGAGTGTCTCCGTTCGGAGATCTCACCCTTAGCCCTAGGGGACTTCGAGTGTCTACTTAGGAAAGGTAGCTTTCAATAGTATTTTGCAGTAGGATTGATCTTTTGCATTGTGGAGGAGCTAAGCATTTGAGGACTGTGCGGTCTTGAGAGAGGGACACAGTTCTTTTGATGTGAGTTCCAGATTGGGGGTTTTGTGGAGGATTTGAGCTGGGAGATTGAGCAAGGAATTAGCTCTTACATATTGGAGGATTTTGGCAAAGTTTAGGGCTGATTTTTGGTGGATTCTATTCAGTGGCAGCGCAGAGCCTTGAGGGACAGCGTAGATCCCCAAGGGGGTGATTTTTGGGGGTCGGCTATTTCAGAAAAGCTTTCTGGGTTTTTCTGGGTTTCTTGAGCAGAGTCGGATTCCAGAGTTTCATCATTTTCTGAATAGGGGAAAAGCCCCAAATCCTCATTTGATTTCTAGTAGTAGCAGTAGCACGACAATTCTCCAGCAACTTGGATGTAGTTTAGAGATAGGCCATTCCTTTGTTATTCAGAGTGTATTTCTTCACTTGCCTTGTGCAAGTCAAGGTGTCATCTTTCTGATCGCCTCCTGTACTCATTCCATTACTCAGTATAATAAAATTGCTTAGTGTTTCTCTCTACATTTCTTGAGTATCTTCTTATATTTCATGTTTACATTATTATATGTTTCACCACTGTTATTTTTATCAGTTTGAGCTTCCCGGTTACTATATCACTTGGACGTTTTTGGTTGGAGCTTGCTTGGATTTGAGGGATATCCCGGAAATGAGATATTATAGTGGTATCAGAGCATAGATCTGGCTCTGCCTGTGGAGCTAGTAATCTATGACACCGAGGGAAAAGCCCTACATCTGTTACATAGGTAGGAGATACAGAGACACTGGGTGTAGGTTGGAGAACACCTATGGAGAGGGAGAGTGTGTTCCAGTGGTGGACGTAGAACAGGAGGAGCCTATGGTGGACATAGAACAGAAGGAGCCTGTGGTGGACGCAGAGCAGGAGGATCCGATGGAAGATGAGGACGGGAAGAAATTTGCGGACATGCTCCTCAAATAAATGCAGCATCTGTCGAGGTAGATCGAGGTGATGGGACAGAGATTCATGGTAGTAGAGGCTAGACAGCATGAGAACCCATAGGTTTTCCAGGTTGGTGAGGGATTGGGTACATCCCACCATTTTCCAGAACAAGGTGCCACTCAGCATGACACTACTCAGCAAATGGCCTCACATGCCCCTACATGCTCTACCATGCCAACTTCCCTAGGATCAGCCATGGGGGTTGGAGCCCAGGAGGAGGCAGAGCCCGGTCATATAACGATTATTTTGCAGAGTACCAGGCATATGGGCAGGAGTTCAGGGATGCTCTCTCATTCAGAGACTTTGTTCAGCTCCAGCGGGATAGTAGACCCCGTGACCATCACAGAGGACATCGACATTATCACGATGGAGACACCCACCACACAGCTTATGGATTTCACTTGCCTACGTTTGATGGTTCATTAAACAGTTCGGCAAGCTCTTGGGTGGAGAAGCTAGACATCTATTTCCATCTTAACCAAATGTCAGAGGCAGAAGCCATCAAGATGGTGACATTACATTTGGATGGTGAGGCCCAGGATTGGTGGTTCCATGGGATGGTTACACTCGGACACTCCACAGTGACGACATATGCCAAGTTCACCCGGAGATTGATGGAGAGATTTGACTGGAGGGATCCAAAACGGAACTTTGTTGAGATGACAAGGCTCAAATAGATAGGGAGCCCAAAGACCTACATTGCAGACTTCTTGAGGATTTCGGTGATGGTGCCAGATCTATCCATGGTACGGAGGATCTACATGTTTGTTGACGGGTTAGCAGAGCCACTTCGGGGTCTAGTTATGTCTATTAGACCAGCCACACTCCAGGATGCTATCAGCAGGACCCAGGACTTACAAGATGCCTTACTCAGGACCCGAACACCTTACCCCAAGAGACAGGCTTTCCTGCCTAAGGGGAAGGATGTGAGGATTCCGTCTCCAAAGGGGAATCCAGGATGGGCACAGATTGATGATGATGCTAGGAAAGAGTTGAAGAAGAAGCGGTTGTGATTTACCTGTCAGGAGTCATGGGCACCAAGACATAGATGTGCTGCTGGCAAAGCACATTTTATTGAGGTCTTCTTCGAGAGTAGTGGGGAAGAGGATGAGGAGGATGATGTGGAGGTAGGAGATAGTCATGTCGTGCAGGGTCCCTTGCCACCCCACCACCAGCAGCATGTGATGCAGCTTTTGCACCTACTAGAGGAGCCCTTGCAGCATTGCGAGGAGTTCCCAAATATTTGACGCTGCACATACGGGGGATAGTATGTGGCCAGCGAGTATCAGTTTTGGTTGACAGTGGGGCAACCCACAACTTCATCGATGCACAGATGGTTGAGAAAAGAGGTATACAGATAGAGAGCTTCAACGGATTTTCATTCTTGGTCCCAGGAGATCAGACCATGATGTGTGCTCGTTATGTTCCAGAGTTATCAGTGACGATGGGCACCTACACATTGACTGACCACTTTTTCGTGGTCAATATTCCACACACCAATGTAGAACTAGGTGTTCAGTGGCTTATCACTCTAGGGAAGGTCACGGCAGATTGGAAGGCCCTAGAGATGGAGTGGGATGATGAGAAGATACGAGGACATCACACATATCTGCCTCAGACTGTTTCGGCTCATCGGATGGAGGCAGTCTTCTAGAAGGGAGACATAGAGTGGGCAGTGGAGCTGCGTGCATCAAAGGTAGGGACTACAGGGAAGATAGTGCACCCGACGATACATTCCATCCTTAACCCGTATGCCACAGTATTTTGGGAGATTCCACCAAGACAGCCACCGGACCAGGGATTTGAGCATACCATTGAACTTGAGCAATGCATACACGCAATGATTACTACCCCTGTTGGAGAGGTAAATCCACTCTACGGATAGAGGCGATCCCTACTAGCCCAGAACGAGTCTAGCAACAATCAATCAATGCTACTATGCAAGCTCCTAGTTGCAATTAAAAAGTGGGTAATGAACACCTACTTGGATTCCAGCGCTATTGTTTGATGAAGAGATGTTGCTCTCTCTCCTTCACTCTGGTCGGTCACGATCCTCCACTATCCTCGTGGATGGACACCTGCACATGGAAAGAGAAAGCAAACACAAGTGTGAAATCTAGTAAAAGCAACTATACATCAGTCAGAAAGGATGTAATTCACATTAACCATCATAAGACAAATGAGAATGGAACCATAACAGCATTCATCTATCTTTTATTAATCAAAAACAGAGAAAGGTACAACCAATGTTCTGACGCTGAGTCCTTCTCAAGAGGGTCCAGCTAGCAAGTCTCATAAGCATTCACCCTTGGAGGTAGATCTCCCAAGACAAACAACTCTCTCTCTCACACAAGGCAACAAGACTTCACAACCTTCCTTAAGCTCTCTAGCAATCCACACTTCAACACACCAACTGCCTATTAGGAGCAACACTAAACACACTATGAATTCCTTTATGTCAAAAACTATATCCAAAAAACTAGCTGCTCATGGTAATGGTGGAGGTTTATATAGGAAAAGGAGTCTCCATGAATGGTGGAAGGATGAGCTTATCTCCAAGAAAGGTGGCTCATATGACGAACAGACATGCCATAGAAGGGAGGGCGACATTCACAAGGCCAACAACCAGTTTTGGAGTCATCTAGAAGGTTGGCTGTTAGAACAAACTCACCCAAACAGGATCAGCGCGGGTGTATAACTGGACTGGTGCACTGACATCGCATCTCAATAACGGAAGAGGTTATGTTAGCGCGACTTAATGCAAACAAAGGATGCGCTGGCTATGAAATTCGATCAGTGCGGGAAACTCGTGTGCTTCCGCGCTGGCAGCGCATCAATTGCACTAGCATCCACCAGTCAGTGCGGTTATTTCAATAACAGTCGCGATAATCAAATAAACTTTGGCAAAGAGGGTTATTTGGCCAATTCAGAGAGCATGAGCATGATGGATTTGATTTCATGACACAGTAGGGAGACTGACAGGGAGACAGTGACAAATTATTGTGTAACAAGTCTGTTACGAAAGAATAAACATGTTTTTGCTTGGAGATATGATGATCTAGAAACATATGACACATCTATTATTCAGAACACTATCCCAATGCTTCCCGAACAGAAACCAGTTTAGCAAAAGTTGAGAAAAATTCATCCAAACTTAGAGGGTCAAATAAAGTCGGAACTCAAAAAACTCTTGAAAGCTAAGATTATCTTTCCCGTACAACACTCAAACTGGGTCTCCAATATGGTACCAGTCAGAAAGAAAAATGGCGACATAAGGATTTGTATTAATTTCAGGAATTAAAATAAGGAAAGTCTAAAAGATAATTTCCCATTACCCACTATGGAGAAGATACTCCAATCAATGGCAGGTTCAGAGTTAATGTCCTTTTTGGACGGGTTTTCAGGGTATAACCAAATTCTGGTCCACCCGGATGATCGACTCAAAACCACATTCAGAACAAAGTGGAGAACATATGCATATGAGAAAATGCCTTTCGGACTTATTAATGCAGGAGCCACCTTCCAAAGAGCTATGGATATCGCTTTCAAAGGGTTAATTAATAGAACAGTAGTCGTCTATTTAGATGACATTACTGTATTTTCAAAAGAGAGATCCAATCACTTGCATGATTTGAATCAAATCTTCCAACGCTGTAAGAAATATGATATTTCTCTAAACCCTAAGAAATCTTTTTTCGCTCTTGATCAAGGTAAGCTCCTAGGCTTTATTGTATCCAAAGATGGCATCTATATTGATCCAAACAGGATTAAAGAAATTTTTGAAATTCCTTTTCCTCATAATAAGAAGTCCATGTAGTAATTTTTAGGCCAAATCAATTTTGTAAAAAGATTCATTCCAGATTTTTCTCAAATTATTTTACCACTTCAAACTATGATTAAGAAAAATTCAGTCTTCAAATGGGGTTTGTCAGAAGAGGAATCATTTGAATTAATCAAGCAATCAATAATCAATGCCCCAGCTCTAAATACCCCAAAATTTTCTAATCATTTTACATTGTATACCATCGCATCCGATTCCTCTTATGCTGCAGTACTTACACAGATCAACGATCACAATTTGGAAGCACCAATTTCATTCTAT